>JAADVK010001237.1:0-10428 GCA_023334975.1 Globisporangium sylvaticum
ACTCAGCAGGCAGCAGCGCTGGCAGCAACAACAGCAAGACGCCAACTGCTGGCTCTGGTACGTTAATTGTTTACAACCAGCTCTCACTATTCGTCTTCGTCATTTACCAGAGCCTTACATTGCAAATTCTCTGATGTGATACCCACAGACACCTCGACCTCCAGCTCGCAGGGCATGCAGACATGGCAGATCGCGCTCATCATTTGCTGTGCCGTGCTCGTGTTCATCGTCGCGATGGTCGCGCTGCTCTCATGCTACTGCAAGGCGCGTCGGCGTCTAGTTGAGAGTGAGGACCAAGAGGAAGACTCGACGTACTACCAGCAGCAGCCGTACAGTGGGAATGGCGCAAACGCCACCGCTGGCGCTGGCTTCATGGTCGCGTCCACCAGCAGCAACAACCTCAGTGGCGGCAGTGGCGGCGGCGTCGACGCCTACGAGTCACGCCGATCCGGGTACAACGTGAAGGTGCCGCCGGGCAGCTACGTCGGCAACGAAGGGCGGTATATGATGGCGGTCAATTCCAACGGCAGCACGTCCGTGGGGTCGGCAGATAGCCCCGACCGAGGCGCGGCGTACACGCGGCCGTCCTCGGGCAGCGTGGGCGAGATGGCGACCACGCCGTACGCGTCGCACGACCGGGGTCGTGGCAGCAGCATGCACTCGCAGGCCGTGACGCTCTAGGGCCCGAGAGCAGCACTTTCAAAGCCAACAAGCAAAGCAGCAACCAGCAGCTACCAATTTAAATACAACCAATCAAGTCAATCAATGCATCACGGCACACTCATATAGCGACTCCACTAGCGATTGCAGCAAAGAGCCGTAGAAACACAGCAGGCAGGGTATGATAGATGCACTGACAAATGGGTGGGATCATATGCAAATTCACTTTGCATTGGAGGGATTTTTCTTTCTCATGGACGCCCGGACACACACACACAAGGACAGAAAGAGAGAGCGTGAAAGAAGAAGCACAGGAGCATGTGACCAAGAGAGCGAAAGAGCGCAGAGAGCGCTGCGTTCAAAGCGCTCGATCCGCGCAGCACCCTCTCTCAACGACCATGCTGACTCAGCCGCTCGACTGTGTCCTTCACTCCACACATCTCCTCTCTCTCTCTCTCTCTTCGTGGCACAAATACAGGCGCGAGCGTCGACGCGCGTCCGATCAACAGTATCTGAAACATTCCGGTCCTCATCATTTCCCCAAATGGGCTGGTCACCAGTGTAACAAAAAGCAGTGAGAGGGGGCGTAGTGTACTGATCCTATAAAGTACGGTATACGGTTCATGATTGGAGCTTCCATTTCTAATGCGCGTGCGAAGAGAATATCAGAGCGAGGAATGAGCGACGAGAGCGGCTCCCAATGCTGTTGTCACTGGCACTGGCGCTGCTGTGACGACGCGAATGAACGGTCAGCAAACAGCTCGTTCTTTTGAACGAGCACAATGCGAGTATGTTCGCTCGTTATCGCACACATCAACTTTGGGCAGCGCCTGCAGATCGTCACACGAAAAGCAAGCCAGACGCCAGCATCCTTGACGAAGAACAACCTCAGATCGGCGCAAGGCTCATAGGCGGTGATCCTACTTGATCATCTGCTGTACATACTGTGTCGGTAACATTTCAACCATACAGATCTCGGTCCGATCTTCCCAGACAAGACGACGCACACGTTGCTCACCGCTGCGAACCTCCAGACCGATTGTAGAGACCAGGGAGTCCAACTTCAATTCAAAAACAGCAAAATGAAAGTGGATGATATCACAATCTAAAGCGTACGCAGTGTGAATCAATTTCTGGTCAACTGATGTAAATTGAGCACCTCTCTATCAGCGACACATCCATTTCACTAAAGTACGTTGACAGATTGTAGTACTATCCTCAATCAACAGTCAAATGCAAACTTGAACTTCAGCAACTTCAGAACTTCAGCATGGATGAAAACTCAGCCTCCTTGCTGCTTGGTCGCAGCATTGACGACGCTGATAAAGACGCTACCAATTGATATTGCTCATTCCAATGCGAAGGATCGATCGCACACATCAGCAGAGCAGTGGACGCCTCTCACTATCGCGAGTGGCTCAGGCAGGCAACCCACCCCATCGGAAAAGAAAAGCAGGATTTGCACCATTCTCCCTCAGCCAGCAGCTATTATACTCTCGAGTGTTTTCCCATTCCCACTGCTGCCCATTTGACAACAAGGGCGGCACCACCTAAAGGCTCTCAAGTTCAACATCGCACTCCAGGTCTAAATGCAGCTCAACCGGAGCGCCGAGGACGAGATCGCGTACGCCTTCGCGTCGCCCTTTGGCCCCCAGCAGCATCAGCTCCAGCGTCATCACCGCAAGCCGCCTCGAGCCCCCTCGCTCGCATTGACCCACGCCAGCCATGGCAACAACAGCAGCAGATGGGACTATGAAGCTAACGGCAAAGGCGAAGAGGAACAAGAAGACCAGTTCCGCCACTTTCGCAAGAAGCGCGTGGTGACCGCGACGAGTCTGCAGCTGGACGTGAACGACCTCAAAGCCCAGGTGGCCAACCTGCTGCTGCTGCGCAGCATCCTCGAGAGCCGCGTGATCGTGCGCCGTGACGACACCGCCGGCTCGCTGGTGCGCACGGCGAGAGCGTACTATGAGCTCTTTCGCGACGGGTACATGACGACCGCGAGGATGACCGCGCTGACCAAGCGCAAGCGGCCGCTGCTGTCGTATGAGTACCACGCGGCCAGCGACAGCAGCAACGGTATCAGCAAAGAGCAACAGGCGCTGGACCAAGCGGCGTTCCTGCGCTCCGCCATGGCGCCGACCATGGAGGCTGGGCCGATCGAGAACGGCGGCCCGCCGCTCAAGCTCGAGCAGTGGCGCCGGTACTCGGACTACTTTGCGCTGCGCGACTTCAAGATGACCTCGTGCGACGTCGTGTTCGACGACCAAGTGGCGATCGTGCGCACCAAGGGCGAGTTCACGTTCAAAGTGACCTACGCGACCATCGCGGGTGTGTTTCCGCACCTTCTAGAGAGTGAGGACCAAGGTGGCGATAGTAATGGAGCCCCGCTTAAGCACCGGAACCAGCGGCTGCTCGACAAGATCATGGGCCTCCAGCTCAAGTGTCCGTGCTTCATCGACATGTACTTTGACGCCACGGGCCGCGTGAACCGGTACGACGAGGCCGGGGACTTTCTGCGCGCGTTCGCCACGGTGCTCAAGGACCCGAGCGACCTGGCCACGCTCTTCAACGGCGCGCTGCTCTGGGAGGCCGGGCTCATCGGCGCGCTGGACTCGATGGGGATGGAGGACGCCGGCCGTTCGTTCATTGCAGCGTCGCCGTCATCCAGAGGTAACAGAAAGACCACTTCAGGATCACCAGGTGCTGGGGATCGTGGCGACAGTGCCACTGCATCAAGTGGGAAACAACAAGCGACGCGCGTGCGGAAGCTCTACGATATTGGTTTCCTGCTGAACCACGACGAAGGGATGGACAGCGAGGCGATCCTCGATTCACAGCAGCAGCAACACCAACGGAGTTCACCCTGCTGAGCCGATAGGATGATGAGCTCCATGGTCATGCGTCATTGGCATTCGTGAGACGGGGTGTTTGCCTCACACATCAATGGCGAGGTCAAATGGTGTCGGCGGCCCACGAGCTCAGTGCAGAGGTTATTTGCACGACTACCCAGCAACTTGCAGGAGTGTCAGGGAGACAGAGCGGTGATGGCGTTGGGAGATCTGGTGCGTCGTGGTGAACGATAGGGGTGCCGAAAGTGACCTTTTCAGTGGAGATCGAGCTGAGCGCGCGCGTGGATGAGCTGCAGAGACAGATCGAAGTGTGCGAGCCAGGAGATCGTGTTGTGTGCGGCGGGCGAGCTCCAACTGTATCCGGCGAATCCGAAGAACGAGCGCGTGGCTTTCCAGTGACGACAGATAAGTGACTCGCCTCATGAGACGCAGGTGGTGCCCCAAATCGGTCAGTGACCTGAAGAACGACCTGACACGATCATGCTGCCGCCACGAGCGCTTGGCGAGCTGTGTATCCAAGCGCTTTACCAAGCCCATCAGCAACAGCTGAACAGTCAGTCCATGGGCTGGTCGAAATACCACCACCGACAGGTCGAGCAGCTCAAGCGCTAGCGTGGAAGTGGAGATGAAGCGGACGCGGACGTGCTCGATAAGGTCTGTTTGTACGTTGTTGGTCGCGACTGCGCAGTGCTGAGGCTCCTAGCGCTCCACAAGCAGAACTACACCACCAACAACAAACAACAGTGGCGGCACTACTCATGGCGAAGACCAGGTCCACGTGATCCCCACCGCTGACAACGCCAATGGCGCAGGCAAAACGAAATTACATGTCTTTTGCACATGAGTTGATCCGAGCGATTGAGTGAGTCTCGCACGCCCGTGGATCTCTCTCGTCTGGCGAGCGATCGCAAGCAGCAGACTGAGGAAGGTGTCGCTGGACTTCGTGGCGCACGTCTGCGGAGTTTGTTGGAGCGGCTCGCAGGAGAACCAAACTTTGAGACTCCGGGCCAGTTGCTGCTCATTAGGGAGGAGGTGCAACCGCCGCCTGCAAGAAAAAGGTAGAACTGGTAGGTGAGTTCTCAACAAGTTATTGCATTGAAGGAGGCACAATAGATATCTGGTGGTCAAGCAGCTCGCACGAATGAGAGACGCCGAATTGATTTTTGGTTGTCGTGTTTGTTGGAGATACTTGTGTAGATATTATACAATATACAGTATCGCAGAGTGATGGTCTTCGCATTTTGGCGCGCAATTTCTGATTGGGCAGGTTTCGGTATACCTGAAGCAATAATAAAAGCAACTAAGAGCAACGACAGCAAGCCATGCGAGCCGTCCACGAAGAAGAAGAAGAAGACGTCGCGAGCGCGTCGGGCGACGAGCGCCAGCGCCGCCGCGAGCAGCAGCACGAGGACGAGGACGCCGTGATCCGCAAGCGCCTGCGCCACGATGCCGCCGCGCGCGTGAAGAAGGCCCGCAAGCGCGGCTTTTTGGAGAACTCGCAGCTGAGCGAGAAGGACCGGCGCCAGGTGCGCTACAAGCAGCGCGAGCTGCTGCTCACGATGAAGGAGACCGCGAACGACCTCGCGAAGCTCACGTCCGACAAGTTCCAGGAGACCACGCAGCAGCTCGACCAGATGTACGACAGCGTCTGCTACCCGCGCGAGGCGAACCTCGACGCGTCCAACCTGGACGAGCTCAACGCCGCCGTCGCCAAGCAGAGCCAAGCGCTCGGCGCGAGCGACCTCACCAAGGTATGTATTTGCTGCGTATAGCGTGCTATTCAGTGGCGCATGGTGGTGATACTTGTGTGAGACTAACACGGCATATTGTTGTTGTTATTGTTACAATAGTATGATGTGGCCGACTTGATCCGCGCGACCCGCCAGGCGTGCGGCTCGGACACGCAGTTCGACTGGGCGACGCTGGGCTCGGCCGCGGGCGCGTGCTTCCGCTCGGCGCCAGAGGTCAGCTTCTTATTTGGGCTGATGGACACGAAAGTGGTGCACAAAGAGCGCAAACGAGCGCGCCGCGCCAAGGAGGATGACAACGCGCAGGAGTCCAAGCCGAGCGAGTACACCAGCAAGGTACGCTTGCTGTTCAATAGAAGCCGTTATTGGCTATGAACATGTGGCTGACCTTATTGTGATCGTTGCTGTTATTGTGATGATTGATACATTTGGTATTACAGACTGATCGCAAGGACGCCCAAGCACGCCGCCTCGAGGTGCTGCAGAACACCATGGAGCAGACCAGGAAGAAGCACTTGTTTGACGTCGTCGTGAACCCAACGAGCTTCACTCAGGTATCATATATTTACATTGATGTGTTTTGTGACTAAGGTGAATTTCGGTGAAATAATGGTGATTTTTTCCGTGCAGACGGTCGAGAACCTGTTTGACATGTCGTTCCTTGTCCGAAATGGCGCCGTCGAGATCGGCATTGACAACGCGGGGCTCCCATATCTCGGTGCGTTGTGCAATATGAAAAAGATCTTCAGTCTTCTTTTGAGCCTCCTCGAATTAGGAAACGTTGTGGTCTGACATTGTGATTCACCTTTGGTACATTTTATAATGTGTGTGTGTGCTGCTGATCCCACTTAGAAAACCACGAGGGGCGATCGGAGGAGAACATCCCGGCGCAGACGCAGAGCATTATCAGCATCACGCCCGCGCAGTGGGAAGAGATCTCAAGCGTCTGGGACATCGAGGAGCCGCTCGTCGGCCATCGCTCCTAAACTTTACAACAATGCACTCGCGACTTTTTGTATGTGACTCCCAATTTTTTCAAAGTGAACAATCATTTTGTTTGCAAACTTTTTGTCACACATATCATTTTTAGCCAATAATGCGTCTTTTCTATTTATTACCCAATGAAAACCAACAAAATGCTCGTGCCAGTTAAAATTGAAATTTTTCGTGCAATAGGTGACAGTGGGATCTAAACTAAACCACCGTCATATTTGCCTGTGGACGACAGGACGATTCAGCTGCAGCGTTTGAGATTCTGGGTGCGTGCTCCTCGCAAGAGCCGTGCCATGCGCCGTCATTCTCTCTCTCTCACTCGCACTCGAGTCCCCCATGATGAAGCGCTCTATCAGTCGCCCATCGCCGCTGCTGCTCCTGGTGCTTGCGCTGCTGCTCGCGATTGTCGGTGGCAGCAGAGCAGCAGCACAAGTCACAGGCAACAGCACCCGCGCGTCGTGTCCACTCATTTGCTCCACGCCCGAGATCTACGGCTTCACTCAAGGCGGCGTCGGGTTGTGCCAGTGCGCCGCCGCGCTCCCCGGTGGCGCGTACTATCTGCGAGGCGCGGACAACTGCTTCTGCTCCATGTGCTTCGCGCCACAGCCTGATGGCACAGTGCTCGGCTATTTCTACAAGGACGACGGCACGTGTATGGAGGGATCAGTCGACTGCAGTAAGTCTTTTTGTTGTTGTATTTGGACCTAGCTAATTACTACTACACTCGTGGAGATTGAGCTCTAATTATTACCTGTGCATCTTTTGTTTGGCCGGCACTATCATTCAGCAACCTGTATAGACAGATCGAATTGGCCGGTGTCGTCAAGCGAGGGCACTGAATTATCAAGCACCACCAGCTCCAGGAGTACGAGCAGCTCCAGTAAGTATTTGATCTACTCTAGTTTAAGGACATCCTGAATCATCCTTGATTTGTCCTCGTTCTAACCTAACTATGTCCTACATTTCCTCAGAGAACTCCACTGCTGTTACCAGCCAGCCACCAACTGCAGCACCAGCAGTATCATCACCAACTTCCCCACCACCAGCGTCAGCAAGTAGCTCTTCGACCACGTCAACTTCCAAGTCGGGCGGCTGGTCTGGTATCGCCACCGGCGTGCTCACCTTCCTCTGCGTGCTCGTACTGGGCGTGGCGATGGTCATGGCGACCAGTGTGTATCGCAAGAATGCGCGGACTCGACTCAACAGATATGGTGGTGGAGGTGACGACATCTTTTACCGTGCACAGGGCTCCAGTAGCGGTGGCAGCGTGTACTTTGAAGCACCAGCTGCTACCGCTGTTGCCCCAGCGACTATCGCTGTTCGGTCGCACGTCATTGGTGAAACCCCTGCCGAAACCTACGAAGTCCTCGTGTTTGGCGTTGACTCGAGCAACGAGTACGAGCAACAGCAACGACAGCAACAACTAGCCGAGCGCCAGTTGTAAGCACGCGGATGTTCAAGAGCAGCCAAATATGGTAAAATGAGCAATTGGTACCGCGTACACAGCAAAGGTAATATAAGATGTAAATCTGCCCTTTCGTTGGAGATGTGGTTCGTTCCTCTGAATTTCTATTGCGCCTCCAGAGATCAAGCAAGCGGAAGCGACCTTCCTCCGTGGTGAAGTGAACTGGTTGATGCTAATGAGCGTTGGCTGCAGCACTTGATGCGTTGATGTTGGCCGAATATCTCAAACTGTAAGCTGGAAGAAGTAGACGAAGCTGTGCACGTGTTCTTTGATTGCTATCTATCGTACGACACGACTCTCAATTTGGCAGGACATGTTTACAGGAATCACATGCTAACTTGGATCTGTGATGCGGGTGAGAACTCTCCTGTAGAGCTAAGGATTTCCCACCGCATCACTGAATTTAGGTGAAGTGCATTCGAGTGCACAGTCAGTCGGTCAGTGCATGCCGATTCCTCTTGTGCCATTGCTGGTTGTGAGGCAGGTACCCAAGCACTGGCAAATGGGTGGCTTTGCTGGGTTGGAAAGTCAGTCAGTCAGTCAGTCATTCCTGTGAGTGAGTACCAAGAGTGACGGTGGTTTGGGCGTAAGCAGACTGCGTGTCTCAGGGATTACTCCCACAAAACCTTTTAATTACGTACCCTTTTAAAGGATCATTTCAAAAGATTACAATTTTGATAGTTAGCCTATTGCAAACAGCCTCTCATATCAAATGCACAGTTTCGAGTCAGAATGTACCCACTCAAACCACAAACATTCTGTCTTCAGTTTCAACAGCTACACTGTATTTTCGTGCATCATCATCCGCCACCACTCCACTCCACCCTCCTCCGGCCGCCACCGCAAACCAAACTCCCTAATCGCCATCCTCATTCTCAAACTTCCTACAAGCTCCACAAGTCCTTCTCCAAGACAACCAAGCAACCCAACCTACAGCAAGCATGAACCCTTCTTCCCAAGCCTCGTCCAAGCCTTTCAACCAAGCTCAAGAGCCGCACGTCCTCATCATCGGAGGTGGAATCGGCGGCCTCTGTCTCGCGCAAGGTCTCAAGAAGCACGGCATCCCGTTCACGATCTTTGAGCGAGACTCGTCACCTACGGCTCGCACTCAGGGCTACCGCCTGCGGATCACCCCCGAAGGCTTCTCGGCTCTCGAATCGAACCTGTCGCCCTCGGTTCTCGAGCTGTTTCGCAAGTCCGCCGCCGAGTTCAAACCTGGGTTCACGTTCCTCGACCCCAAGACCGCCGAGGTAGCGAGACCTGGACCAGGTCAGGGTCCGCCAGCTCCACCAGCGCAAACTCCAAGCACTGAAGCCACTCCAAGCAGCAGTGCGCCACCGTCATGGGCACCACCGCGTCCTAACCGCGACCCGAGCCGCGTGTTTACTGCTGACCGCCTCGTGCTGCGCTCCGTGCTGCTCACTGGTTTGACGGAGAAGGAGATCCAGTTCGGCATGGCGTTCAAGGAGTACGAAGTTCTCCCGGACGGTCGAGTTCGGGTCTCTTTCGAGAACGCCCAACAAGCGGAAGGTACGGTGCTCGTCGGCGTCGATGGCACCTACTCGCGCGTGCGAAAGCAGTACCTCGCGAGCGCCACGCAGCTACTCGACACAGACGGACGCGCGATCTACGGCAAGACGCTGTTCACGCCTGAGATTCAAGCTGTGTTTCCAAAACCAGCGCTCGTCAACACGACGCTGATCACGAACAAGGACCCGCACATGTCGCTCTTCCTCGAGCCCATCCGCTTCACTCAGGGCAACCCAAAGAACCTCGCAGACCACCTCCCGAGCGTCCAGGACTACATCTACTGGGTGCTGATCAGCCGCTCTCGCCACTTTCTGAAGACTGACAAGGAGCTCTACGCACTCAGCCCGCAGCAAGTAGCTGATTTGTCTCTCGAGGTGACCAAAGACTGGCACCCGAGCATCCGAGCGCTCTTTGAGCTCCAGGAGCGCGACCTCTGCTCGCTCGTCAGCATCTCGACCATGTCGCCCGAGATCGAGCGCTGGCAGCCATCGCAGGTGACGGTCATGGGTGATGCGATCCACGCGATGACGCCTGCGGGCATCGGAGCGAACGTGGCGCTGCAGGACGCCGGGGTGCTGCTTCAGTGCTTTCTTGAAAAGGGCGTCAGCGTGGAAGCGATTGCAGCCTATGAGACGCAAATGCGCGTGTACGCACGCGAGGCGATCGTCAACTGCACCGGCACTGGAAAGAAGATGTACGGCCAGCCCGATTTCCAAGACATGAAGCCGCTCAATTGACTCCACGCCCGAGTATCTCTCAGAACTGAGCTCTTCATAGTTATGTAGCTAGTTGCATATCTCGTGATAACATTTTAAACTTTCAAGATTATCTCTTCACAATTATTTGCTCCTCTTCATTGGCCACTTTCGTCCTTTGATGAGCGTGACCCTTACAACCTTAGCCTCTCATTCGTTCCTAGCTCTACGAACTCACAAACCACTTTCATCCAGTGATGGCCTCCCTCACTCTTGCTCCTCAGGGCAGCGCCGGCACCGAGTACGTCTTCTTGAACGCGATCGGATGCGCCTCGAGCGCGTGGTCGATGTTGGCGAAGCGGTGGCCGAAGCGCTGGTACCACGCGACCGTCCTCCGCAGGCCGTCCTGCCACGCCACCTTCTCCTCCCAGCCGAGCGCGCGCAGCTTCGTCGCGTCGATCGTGTACCGGAAGTCGTTGAACGGC
>JAADVK010001238.1:0-10421 GCA_023334975.1 Globisporangium sylvaticum
CATACATCTGGGAGAGGGGGAATGGGGATGGTGGCCTTCTGCTCTTCGGAGGGCCACATTGAGGATGGAAGGACGGTCAGCCGGTTTCTGTCGGAGTCCGATTCCATCTCGTCATCCGAGTCATCTACAGGGCCGGCTTGGGTTGTCGGCTGTTCACGAGCAGCAGGGGCAGCCTTGCCACTCGCTTTGGCCGGTGGAGTCTCTTCGGTGGAGGGGGTCTTGCGTCGTTCCAAAAGAAACGGCGGGACCTTCCTGTTGTATGCTGCGATTCGGTGGCTGACCACCGCGTAGCCAGACGCAGTAAACTGGATCTGTCGTAGCGGTTCCTTGCCGTCGATCATCACAGCTGATGGGGGGTCTTTCTGGTTGAAGTAGACCCGTCGATTGCGTGACTGCAGGCCGTTGGCCGTTCGGGCGGGGGTGATGTACACCGGGGGTACGCCATGGGCTGCGAACCAATCGTAAATAATACTATCAGTAGTATCATCCGCGAGGCGTTGCAGTTCCACATAGTACCAGTGAGAGTACTTAGAGTAGGGGGAAACCTTGAAGGTCTTTCCGCAGATGGAAAGGTCCAGGTTGCCGAGCTTCGTGCAGATCTCTCGATCCGTGCACGTAAAGCTCACTCCTTTTCCTCGGATCACTTTGAAGTCGCGGAGGTGGACGACGCTGTTCGCCCACAGGGTCGACTTTTGGTCGGCACCCAACGAGGTCATGATCTCCGTGTCCGAAAACGTGGTGGTCAGGTCCCTCGCTGGGATCCACATGGGGAAGCACTGGTCGCTGTTCACTGGCGTCGGGACGCCGCGCAACGCAGCTGCCTTTCTCTCCACAGGTGGTCGGTCTTGGTCCAGGAACGCTTTTTCTGCTTCCGCAAAAGTCGCGTCCGTTGGGATGGTCACGTGCTGGCGCGACGCGTTCGCACGCCACTCCTTGCGCCACTCGGTGTTAGCGGCGGGGGTCTTCATGGGTCAGGGGTCGGGTTGGTCGACTGGCTTTTTCTGGCTTTTTCTGGCTTTTCTTGAATGGATACTGGGTGCGAAGGGGTCTTCGAGATGCAGTTTTTGTGTGATTTTTGTTTTTACGACGTGCAGGGGTCGACTGTTGTTGGCGTCGAGCGGGGGATGTCAAACTCTCAAGCTGGCCTTAGGCTCCCAAGGGACTGCTCGCAATGAGGCAGTGTAGGAAACAAACGGCAGCACCTGAAGAGTCAAGACCAGAGTGCAAAGCGAACCTCAATTCGCGGCAGCTCTGGCAAGCACACTTCGGGAGAGCAATAGCACCCACAGAAAACCTATGAAGTTCCGATCCTGTCAACAAGCGTGACAGACGAGACTGATATCCAACCACGTCGTGGAAAGAACCGGATCTCTAACCAAAAACTCCAAAGATCACCGTGTGAACTAAGGGACGGTCGGCGGGGGGAAGGGGAGTCGCTTGGCGGCAGCTGGCGGGAGAGTCGATAGCAAGCGTGGGCTTGTCTGTCGACTTGTGGGGTAGCTGGCAAATTGGAAAGTGCTTAACTTCGCAGAGCGAACGGGATACGGTGTTCTCAGCCTAAGATGGCCGTCTACGAAGAGTGGTGTTTGTCAAGCGATCTGCTGCTTTCGAACCAAGTATATATATACTTCGCTCCGATGACTCGTATTCAAACCCCCGTCCAGCTCGCGCAATTGGCCGTACGTGCGCTGCGCTTGCGCGGTTGGCTGCGCCTGGACAAGACGCGTCGATCTGCGGCGCTGCCGTTCTGCCCGGCTTCGGCCGACTCGGAGGCTTGTAGATGATGGGATTGTCTTTCGCCTTGTCGGGCATTATATATTTTATGTCAGAGGGATTGAGGATTCCGTGTAAACCGTAGTCGAGATTGATGTTGTAGCTGAGATGGCACCCCAACAGGACCAGATTGGCGGTAGCCTCCTCGGCGAGAAACCAGCACCCGTTGCTGTCTACTCTTTTCCTTTTGTCTTTTGTGCGTGCTGCCTATTTGTTCTCTGCCCACCTGAGTCTTTTGATCGAGCATTTACCAAGTACGTCATACATATACACATACACATATACACACATATACACATACTCATATACTCACAATCCACAGTCATGCAGCGACCAACACTTGGCAAATGCATGTGCCTGAATATTCCTGCATGCTACTGAAAGTGACTGTTAACATCCAAACATCCAAATAAAAGCATTATTTGCCAACTCAAGATGAGCAGCCCTATTTAGGTACCTATAAACCCCTCCACGTTCTTCCTTCATCTCAAGACCATCACTTCAATCGATGACAGTGTAAATTTCTTTGCGACTGCCAGCAATGAAATGTGCAATAAGCATTACCCAAGAATGATGATCAGTTCTACAATATGATAAATAAATAAATCTATGATTATAATGGCATCAGTATGATGTTTACATGGCTCTCGATTGAAAATGACGCCTGATTCTATTGTTGCTGCTTCCACGCTGTCGACGCAATGCCTTAGCAGGTCGATTGTTTGTGTGTCATCTTGGTCGATCACTGTCTTGGTACTTTTGGTGGTGATGGGAGTGATTTTTTAAAATAGATTTTTGAGGTGTATTTGTTATATATAAAGTTAACTGAATAACCTAGAACTGCTACTCCTACAGAGTCAAGAGCGAGAATGCTCTCCTGCTTTTGCTTTCCTACTCTCACAGATATATGTGACCCATCTTGACATGGGGTTGAAGACATGGGGTGTCTGTCACCTCCATTCCAACTCCTGTGGCCTGCAAGAAGTGGCAGACGTCGTTCCGCATGTGCCGCTCAATGAGCCGATTTATTCGCGTCCGGCGGCGACAAGTGTTTGAATGCTGTGCTCAGTATCCATTGCTCGATCCGCTGCTCTATCCGCCGTTTTGTTGAACTCTCTGAGGTGGTGTGTCCATGTTCGGACATCCAGTTGATATCCCAAGAGTCGAGATTCTTCATAGAGATCTCTCAAGTGCTGGCAGCGAGGCACTCTGTAATCTCTCATTTGACCAATGATGAGGTTGCTGTCCCCAACAACATGTAGCGGTCGCCAACCGTTAGTGCGTGTCGCAGTCAATCCTGTGCGTAGCGCGCGGTGCTCTGCAACATTGTTTGTCACCGCTGTGTACGTCACCGAGGCATACCAGTGTAGCTGAAACGAATGTCCTTCGCTTGCTATTTTCACGCAGACTGCACCTGCTCCACCTGGTCCTGGATTCCCACGAGACCCGCCATCAAAGAAGAGCAGAAAATACACACTTTGCGAGGAGACTAGTGTTGGCAGTGATATCGCGTCCATCTTGAGCAACCACCGAATGCTTTGCACCACCCGAGCTCGATCCTTGTCATCCTGCTGAAGACGTTCGTCGTAAAAGTTGCTCAGTAAAAGTAGGCTCCGCTGAATGTGGTTCTCCAACACCAGACGAGCTTGTGAGGCGGTCCATCCTTCTCCGTTGTCGAAGTGTGAAAGCCGCCACGACCAAATGACTGTAAAAGCTGCCATCGCGGTTAATCGCCATGCTTGATTGAGGATATCAAATCCAAGTTGTCAAAGTGTTTTCACTTCCTCAGCAGTTTTGTTTTCCAGAAGGTGCTGCCACAACGAGAATGGAAAACGGTTCAGACAGAGCGAAAACGCTGCTCGGATTAGCGAGTCTTCTGGATTCTGGAAAGAGCCACACGATTGCCAAACTGTTTGAGTCATATCCCAGATCCGAGCGGCGGCTGAACACGACCAGAATACGTGTAGATGGGAGGGATTGGCAAGCGCGAAGCAGCTAGCATGGGGGAATCCCAGATACTGGCGGTGTTCGTCCCAAAACCGGAAGCGGTGGCCTTTCAGACGAAGCAGAAGACGCCTAACCGAAGAAGTGCTTCCTGACAGCTTGTGGATGACACGCCACGGTATTGAGTCCAGAGCTGACGCAACTTCATGGCTTTCACTGCGCCAAGATTGCGACCGACTGGTGCCATTCGTCTTTGCTTCTTCACGCTTCGTTTGGAAGCAGATGTTTTCAAGATGTCTGCGTAAATCCTTCCATCTTCCCTCTCCTGCCCAAAGTTGAATGAAGCCAGAGAGCGCAGGAATCGACAGGAATTCGATCTTCTTTGCGCTGGAAAGTATTGTGGAACGCGCTAGCCGATCATAGTTATCCATAGTCGAAACTCGTCCAATCAAAACGGGAGGAGACGGCCACCGCTCAAAAGATATCTCGACTCTTGAGTCTGCATCGTGCACATACCACTCGATCTCCTGATTTCCACTTCGATCAGACAGAGGTGGATCTCTCTCTCTTTCAGATACTGTTGCATGCTGAATTGAGACTCTCGGAGTAAGATCCTCGGATAATTTGCGACGAGTAGAACGGCAAGTAGACATAATTGCGACCGTTCTCCTGAGGTTCGAAGATTGGGTCGAAGTGGGGAATCACACTGGATACACCACGGCGCAGTCCTTGTCCATCGTATCACCGATCCAACTTTTGATGATGCTCGAGTGATCGCTCTGGAGAGTTTCCACGAGGGTTCTGCCCCAGTTTTGTCTAACAACAAACCGTTGCCGAATAATGAGCATTCCGGAAACCAAGCCCCATTGAGCCGACCTTTTTGCGATTCTTGATATTCGCGCAGACATTGCAGTTGTCTTGAGTGTGGTTAGAAATTTAAACACAGAGTGTTGTTGCTCCAATTGGTCTTGAGCGCACCTTCGCGGTCGAGGCTCGAGAGCAGGTCCTGAATGAGAGTCATTTCTTCGGCGTCTCTGGGTTGGCAGTAGAGCTGGCACAATGTAGCTGTCCCCACCGATCAGAGAGTCTTTCGATGTGCAGGAACTGCAGGATTGACTTTCAGTGAAGGTTCAATCAAAAGTCTTGACGGTGTTTTGCCGAACCGAAGATCGCTTTGAAGAATATCGTGTAATGCTCCGCGAAATGAGTTTGGTTCCAGCGCTCGGCTGCCTACAGTGAAAGCGCTCATTGCCCTGAGTTCACATTTGACGTCTGGCATTTGGATTCCTCCATCAGCGAGTGGGAGACACGCTTCTACAAACGCCATCCATCCCCGTTTTCCCGTGGAAGTAGAAACGAAGGTACTGTGCCAGACAAAAATTCGAATGCAGCGCTCCAATGTATCGACAACTGAAGCACGCGGCCAGCAATGACGCGCAACGAAGCAAATCTTTGGCACGGCAATCGCTGAAGCCAATTTTGCTCTCTGCAGTGCATCATTTGTTTTTAGTTTTGCCAGAACCAATCGCTGTTGAAGTTGCCTCTGAGTCACTTTCCATGTTTCTGCACTGCATGGAGTTGACGCCACTAGAATTCCCAGATACCGAGTTGATCTCCCACTATTTAGTGGTTTGATTTGCATTTGGTTGTGGGAACACTGAGGACCATCGCGGTGAAGGCACACTGTGGTCGATTTGCTCGGGTTGATATGGAGTCCGGATGCCAACGAGAAATGCTGCGCCATATCCATCAGTGTCTGCTCTTCTTCAGAGTCAGCCAGATAGACAGTTGTGTCATCTGCATACCCAGCAACAACCAGTCGCTTGGGATGTGATTCGTGTGGTGGTTGAATTCCTCGGAGCGCAGGCGCTTGATGAAGTCGGCGATAAAAGACGTCCAACGCGAGTACAAACAGCAAAGGTGCCAAAGGCAGCCCTGTTGGATACCGTCCAGAACCGAAACTCGCCGGGAAAGGAATGCACTTGCCAAGAACTGGGCGAGAGTTGATTTGTGCAGGAGCTCGACGAATCTGCAAAACCGCTCTGGAAGTCCATGCCAGCGCAGCGCTTTTATCAGGAATCGCCTGTCAAGAGTGTCGTAGGCTCTGATAAAGTCGAGAAGTACAGCACACACGTTTCGAAGTGAATCGTTGGCATTTACAACCCTCTGGACAGCAAAGAACTGATCGAGTGTGTCGTGAATTGTTCTGCCTGGAACGAATCCGCTCTGAGAGTCGTGTACCAACAGAGCCATCACTTTCCGGAGATGCAGCGCAAAAATCTTGGTGTAAATCTTGTAGTCCGAGTTCAGCAATGCGATCGGTCTGAGATCTAGCCCGGAACTCGGATTCGTTTTCTTCTTGATACAGTAGATATGCGCAGCACCAAATGAAGGCGGTAGTGCTTCCCACTGCATCCAGCGATTGAACAAAGCTCACAGAATTGGAGCAAGTTGGCTGGCGAAGTCACGATACCAATCGCTCGGGATTCCATCTCGCCCTGCTCACTTCTCGTTTTTACATGATTTGATGGCTGCAAGCACCTCAGCTTCGTTCACATCGTCGATCAAATGTCGAAACAACGAAGCGTCAGGAGCAGGTTGATCGAGTAGCCGAAGAAAACTGTCGTGGTCGGCTGGTCGAATGTCGTCTTGCTGCAAAATCCCAATCCATGAGTCCGCAAGTCGATTCGCATTGTCGAGAGGGTGTCGAAGCGGAAACCCTGGCACCGGAGGCAGTTGAGAGATGAAGTTGTCTTGGAACTTTACAGATACTCGCCGATAGAAGAACTTGTCAGAGGATTGACTTTGTTGCGTGTGCAACCCCTGTAATCGGAGATTTTTGACGATCTGCCAGCGAGCTTTACAGTCACTGATTGCACGCAATAGCTCGATCACTGTGCCATTGTCACCCAGGCTCATTTGTCCAAACTGAGTAGCCAGCGCTGAAATGTCATCAGAATTAGATTGCTGTGTAGAGTTGCGATAAACTTTATGAACCTTGGTGTTGAGACGCCGCAGTATTTGCTTGCAGGAGTTCCGAATCTTTTGACGGGAGAGAAATACAGATTCTCTGCAATTCCTCCAAATCTGACTTTGAAGCAATCCCACCGAGATAGACTTGGATCAGGTGATGTCCAAACAGTCTCGTTCAGTTCGTCTTGAACAGTGCGTACCATTGCTGAACACACTGATGCCATCGACTCCTTCGCAAATGCTGGGACTGGATACAGCTTCGCGATTTTACGCGCTCGAGAACGCAGTTTCGGGTTCGCAATGCGCAAACAATCACCTTTATGGTCTGACTGGACGGCATATTCCATTTCTTGATGTGCAACAAAATACATACTTCACTTAGCTTTCTTATCATTCATCTACACCGTTACACCGATGGGAATGTTTTTAATCAAAGTCTTCAACATGCGCGAATATCCATGCACCCTTATTCTTGTATCATTAAGTGAGTTTGAAATCAATGTGTTCTCAAAACAGTCGCAAGACATTTCGCCTCAAAAGATCATTCAAGTTATCATGAGATACCAAAGTATCACATAACTCCGTGATGATCTTTTGTTTTTTGTTTCGGGTCAATACTCTAAGTAGACTCAGAGCACCTAACAACCCCGGGGAGTACGCATCTCCAAGCACTTGAACACTTACTCGCCCATTCGAGGACGAGCGCGTATATGAGTTGTATAATTGGTTACTGTAGTTTGATATTCGTTCCTGGTGTATGATGATATTGGAGAAGTGACTGTTTCTTCATGCATTTCGTTGACGCAGATGAACATAAGGTCGACCGATCTTTCATCATCCGCGTCCAGCACGGTCCTTGTGCTTTTGATGCTTCTTGGCTCGTGTCGGATACCCGGCGTTTCTTCTGTCTACATACCTGCCACAGATACACAATTAAAAATCCATGCATCAATGCAAGTAAAGCATGACACGTAAAGTATGGCACGTACCAAGGAAGTGCTGTCTTCAAACCGGCGGCGCTTGAAATTCTCGATGACATTATTACGAAAGTCAATCGGGTTCGCGGTTGGGGTGAAGTCGCATAGAGTCTCGTGATCGGGATCTGCTAATTGCTTTTCCACATACTTGCGCTGACCTGCAATACAGCGAAGGGTGATCGAATTGTCGTCCTCGTTCTCCTTCATCACGATCGCAAACCCATGCTCCAAACGTTTGTTGGCCGGGACGATGGTCGATACTTTGCTTTTGCTGATCAACGCGTGGTTGAGCTCGTCGCACTTGTCGAGTATCTGATTGCTGACGGCTCGCAACGCGTCTAGCTTCGCATTCGACTCGGATCGCATCGCGTCTAGTATCGCATTCGATTCCACCTGCGCATTGTTCATTCTCGTCAGGATCCCTTCGCGTTCCTCTGCATGCGCTCTCTGTTCCTCTGCGTGCGCTCTCTGTTCCTCTGCAAGCATATCCAGTAGCTGTTGGCGCTCTCTCTCATGGGTCTGCTGGTCTCCCGCACGCGCTCTCTGCTCCTCTGCAAGCGCTTGCTGGTCCTGTGCATGCGCTCGTCGCTCCTCTGCATGTGCCGCTCGCAAGCTCTCCAGCTCGGCTCTCAAGTGCGCTTCGTCTGCCATCCTTTTGAATTTTCGTAAGTGAGCTGGCCTTTCGAATGCGCGCGCTGACCACGAGTCTTAATATTATGTGTCCCACATTAAACTAGTGTCGCCAAAGCTGTTGTTTCGTGTGTGTGAGGTTTTATATAAAACCAAACAGCAACATTTCACTTGAGCATACATATTCAAGTACAAAGATCCAATCCCAAAAATGTAGTGTCAGAATCAGATAGTAAGTGTATTTGATGGGTTCACCTTCTCCAATCATCAGTCCTTCAAATGACACAAAACAAACAACACAATGGATTGCAGGATTGGTTGATGGCACATTCTCTAACTTTGACAAACCTACCATACTTTGTTATTGTTTGCTACTGATTGCTTGAAAGAATGGTGATCGTAATTGTAACAAATATCGATACCAATTTTGACTCATTTCGTTACTTATTTGCCAAAAATGAGAAACAACTCAATGAATGTTAATGTTAGTTTGGTAAACGTCACCCGGGTAAAACAATACAGACAACAGTTCTGAAAATGAACAGCTAGGTGATCGATTCGTCACCAAAGACTGTGAACTCTTGCCACGACGAACATGAGGCGATCTTGTATGCTTGGACAAAAGAGCACATTTTGATCAGTTATAGAGCTAAAGTGTGCAATCTTTATTCTTTTCGTTTGACTTCTTTCCCACGGAGGGCTGCGCGTGCGTAGTTCGAATATGACTACGTAGGCTACTTGTAACTCTGTAAACGTGCTTGCACGCCTTGCAAGGAAACTCACCTATCGAGTTCTGCTTCAGCTTCTTTTTCTCCTTGTTTTCCGCGCTCTTTGGGTTGGAATCGCAGTAGTACCGGTGGTGGCGAATCTTGCTCGACGATGCTTCGAGATGGCCACAATACTCGCATTCGAGCGCTGGAGGGTTGGTACTCAGCACAATGTCGGGAATCCACGGCACCTTTTCAAACATGAGATAGCAGTGCAGCCTGATTTCGCCTTAGCATACCCCATCCCGCCATGGATGAGGTTGCCTTGGAAAATGATACAATGGCCGACTGGAATGTCGACGATTCGCTCGTCCGATTTGTGTCGCTCGTTAATACAGCCGGCGAACACTTGCAGCTTCGTTCCTTCTTCCAAAGAAAGAATCATACTCGCCGGCACGCTTCCCGGATACTCAGCGGCAACGGAGTCAAGGTTTGGATCGGTGAAGTCCTTGTGAGGCGCCTGCTGCTCTCCTCCAGGCAGCGACCGCAAAAACGAATACTCCATCGGGCGATAACCTGGGTCGAGAACTTTCGAGATAGCTCGAAGATTCGCGTCAACGCTGAGCAAACCCGGAGACAGCTTCTTTGTACGGGACTGACCACGAAACGCGTCGTCTTGTTCACCGCCGACGTCCTTGAACATCGGGATGTACGTTGCTGCGTGTGCTTCGCGCAAGAGAGCTGCAATGGTAACGCTGGAAAGCTCAAGCGAAACAACCAGATAGCCCCATGGAGGGAACGCTGGACGGAAGTTGGACGCCATTGCTCAAATGAGCATGTGAAGTCTCTTTGCATCACAAACGTCTTTTTACGTCACAAACGAATATTTAAATCGCTAACAGTCGTCTTTCACAAACACTTTTTCCCATCACAAACGGGTGTGCGGTCTATCACACAGTTTTCCTTCACAAACGATATTTCCCATCACAAACATTCACTCACAGCTGAGTGCGGAGCTGGGTCCAGAGTGTCTGTTTTGCTGTCGCAGATCGTGTCCTCTTTTTTTCTCACTTTTGGTTTTGGCAACTCCTTGCAATGGAGACGCCGCTTGTGCGAGCTGCCGACGGCATGTACGAGTGCCCGCAAGATCAATGCTCAATCAAGTACAAGCTACAAAACAGTCTCCGCCGGCATTGTAAGCGAAGCCATTCGCTAACGATCACCACTCATCAACCCAAGAACGTGTCGGCCGAGCAGAAGCGCGAACGACACCGCGAATACTGTGCCAAGTACAAACAAAAACAAAAACAGAAGCAAACACCACCTACGAAGCGCATGGAGCGAGACTTCATTGATACCGACGAAGCGGACGAGAGAGGCGGCTATGGATGCGACGATCCCATCCTCGAGTATCGCG
>JAADVK010001239.1:0-10416 GCA_023334975.1 Globisporangium sylvaticum
GCGATCGCGCTCTACGCAAAGCAGCAGAAAACAGCAGCAGCAATTCTGGAGCAGCAACCTCAGCCTCAAGAGCCAGGAGCTCAGCAACCTCAGCAGCTCCCTCTCTACGTGCTTCTCGACCAGTTCCTTCAGAGCGTGAGAGCATGAAATATTATACATCATGCGTAGAGGGATAGCAAAGCAATAATGGGATATCTTTCACCTACTTCGCTTGTTGTCCATGGCCTTGGTCCTCCATTCGTAGACATGGCTACACAACACAAAAGTGTGTCTTTGTGTTCCGGATATGTGTGTCGAAAATGTCGGAAACGTCCAGATCCGCTCAGTGTGACCCCCTGTATCACACGATACGCACACACAATCGAATAAAAAGAGCCAACGCGACAACAACATGGCGGCAAGGCACGGCGGCGGCGGCGGCCGCAACGCGCTGCTGGTGCTGGGCGTGGCCTTCCACGCGCTCTACGTGCTCAGCATCTTCGACATCTACTTCAAGTCGCCCGTGGTCGCGCACATCGAGAGCGTGCACTACGCCGCGCCAGCCTCCTCATCAACAGGATCGTCATCCTCATCGCCATTGCTGCTCGCGCCGCCAGCGCAGCGGCTCGTGGTGTTTGTGGCCGACGGCTGCCGCGCCGACAAGTTCTTTGAGGTGAACGCCACCACCAGCACCAGCACCAGTAATAGCAATGCTGACGCGCGCGTGTCGTTCCTGCGCCGCATGGTGGAGACGCAGGGCAGCTGGGGTGTCTCGCACACGCGCGTGCCGACCGAGTCGCGGCCGGGCCACGTCGCGCTCTTCGCGGGTATGTACGAAGACGTGAGCGCCGTCACCAAGGGCTGGCAGGACAACCCCGTGGACTTTGACTCGATCTTCAACCAGAGCCGCCACGCGTGGCTCTTCGGCAGCCCCGACATCGTGCCCATGTTCGCGCGCAACGTGCCGCACGCGACCGAGCGCCACTACTCGCACGAAGAAGAAGACTTTGCAAAGGACGCCTCGGAGCTCGACGTCTGGGTCTTCAACCAGTTCGCAGCGCTCTTTGAGCGCGCGGCGACCGACAAGGAGCTCGAGAAGAAGCTCCGCTCGCCGCAGCTGATCTTCTTCTGCCACTTTCTCGGCATCGACACGAACGGCCACGCGCACCGCCCCAACTCGAACGACTACCTCAACAACATCGCGCTCGTGGACGAGCTCGTGGAGAAGATCTACCGGCTCATGGAGGACTTCTACGACTACGACGGCAAGACCGCGTACGTGTTCAGCGCGGACCACGGCATGAGCAACAAAGGCGCGCACGGCGACGGCGACCCGTCGAACACAAGAACGCCGCTGGTCGCATGGGGTGCCGGGGTTGACAAGCCAGTCAGGGTTACCACAGACGCAGCTACTCCTGCTACCACTGGCAGCTCCTCCCAGCCAAAGTTCCGCATTGATCTGCCGACGCAGTCGAAAGCTCACGTGCAAGCGCAGCTGGACGCGCAGCCGACCCAAGAAGCGGCAGCGGCAAAGGAGTGGGGCAGCCTCGTGCACCTCGCGCGCAAGGACGTGATGCAGGCCGACGTCGCGCCGCTGATCAGCTCGCTGCTGGGCATCCCGTACCCGCGCAACTCGGTCGGCGTGCTGCCGTTCACGTTCCTGGCCAAGGGCAAGTACCGCGCCAAGGCCGTCATGTCGAACGCGCAGCAGCTCTACTTGCACGCGCTGCGCAAGGAGCAGGAGAAAGAGGCGCAGACGCTGCTGTTCTTCCAGCCTTTTCGAGCATTCCGCGACAAAGTGCCCGCGGTCTCCGAGAAGCTCACAAAGTTCTGGAACGCCCAGGACTACGACCAGGTGGAGAGCTTGAGCCAGGAGATGATCGCGATCTGCCTCGAGACGCTCGAGTACTTCCAGCGCTACGACTGGTTCTTCCTGCTGAGCGTGATCGTGCTCGGGTACGTCGGCTGGATCTTGGTGGTCGCCATCGCGTTCCTGCACCCGGCTCACTTCCACGTGGGGATGCTCGTGCAGCCTGGGGACGTCAGGCTCTGGTTCCTCTTCTTCGGCGTGTTCACGTTCCTGGCGCTCGAGAGCTCGCCGCTGACGTACTTTCTGTACATTTCGTTCCCCGTGGTGTTCTGGAACTTTGTGTGGAGCCATCGCCACTTATTGCGAGTCGCTGATCAGCCGTCGCCGTCATCGTCGTCTGGGGGTCAAGGGAAGAAGACTCATACCAGCAAGTGGAGACGGTGGCTTGAATGTGGCTTCGTGCTGCTCTGTCTTGAGCTGGTCGTGCTCGGATTCGAACGACGGTTCATCTTTGGCGTGATCTTCACGCTGCTGAGCGCGTGGCCGTGGCTCGATGGCTCTTTTGGATCAAATGAGACAGAGTCAGAGTCAAGCGCAAGTTCGAGCGCTTCAGCCAGCAAGAGGACAGTGGGGGCTTGGACAGCAAGCTGCCTCTTCATCTCCGTGTTCCCGTACTTGCCAACCGAGTATGGCGAGCACACACTCCTCGTGGTCGCTGGGGGCGTCGCATTGCTCGCGTTTGCGTTCGCAGTCGTGTCGCTCACTGGTTCTCCGTCCATGGCGCAAGGTGCAAGCTCCAAGAGCAGCAAAGTGGTATGGATGCTTGCGTCTGCAGTCGTGAGTGGGTCGCTGGTGACGGTGCAGTGGACCATGAGCTACCTGGAGGACAAGAGCAAGCCGCCCGTGGTGCTGACGCTCGCAAACTGGCTGCTGTCGATCGCTCCGATCGTCGCTCTCCTGGTGCGACTCTCTCTGCGAGGTAAGGCACCGCAGAGTAGTAGCACACGCGGCGATATGAATGCGTTTGAAAGCAGCAGCAGCTCTTCTTCATTGCCTGCTGCTCAAGACCTGAAACTCCGTGGGATACTGCTCCGGATGGTGGAGATCGTGCTCGCGTTCAGCCCGTCGTACATTCTGCTGAGCATCTCGTACGAAGTGTTCTTCTACGTCGCGCTCTGCTGCGTGCTGCTGAGCTGGATCGTCCTGGAAGCGCAACTCAGTGGCAGCAGCAGCGCCACTGACACCACCAGCCAGTCTTCTTTGTGGCACGAGGTGCGCCGCGCGTTCTTCTTCCTGTTGCTGATCAAGATCGCGTTCTTCGGCACGGGCAACGTCGCGAGCATGAGCAGCTTTGAGATCTCGTCCACCTACCGCTTCGTGACCGTGTTCTCGCCGTTCCTCATGGGTGCGCTGCTCGTGATCAAGATCCTGATCCCGTTCATGGTCGTCGCCTGCGCGTTCCACGTCGTGCTGGAGCTCAGTCAGGGTCAAGTGGCTGTTAGCAGTGACAGTAACTCTACGTCTTCGCCCATCGTGCGCCACCCTCCGTCGCGGTATTTCCTGCTGGTCGTGGGCATGTCGGACTTCCTGGCGCTTCATTTCCTGTTCCTCGTCAAGAACGAAGGCAGCTGGAAGGAGATCGGCAACTCCATCTCGATGTTCGGCATCGTGAACGCGCTCATCGTGTTCGTGCCGCTGCTCTTTCTGCTCGCGAAGGCGTTTGTGCGGGACCTGGTCTCCTCCGATAACTCCAGTGAGTCACCGCGGAAGAAGGCGCAATAGAGAGCAAGACTTTGGGCACCTCTCACGGTTTGTGTCATTGGGAATACCTTTATATTGATGATGATGGTGGTTGGTCTTAGATATAATATAGGGAAGAGTTCGTTCGGTGGCAGGTCATGTCAGCTCCATGCCATTCATTCTCAGGCGGTGGCTTCTGCTGCTTCGCCCGCCGCGCCGGCGTTGCCGCCCGTCGTGCCGACAGCGCCGACCGGCGCCATCTCGTTGATGTTGACGTACACGACGATCACGGTCGTGTCGTCGATGACCTGCTCCCCTTTCATCCAGCGGCGGTTCGCCTCCATGATGAGCAGGTCGACCGCGACTTTCGGGTCCTTCTGCGCCATCACAATGTCGATCACGTCCTCGTTCGACATGAACTCCCAGAGCCCGTCGGTCGCGATCACGAGGCACCGGTCGCTGTCGTCCAGCATGTGGGTGAAGTACTCGGGCTCTGAGACCACACCAGCCGTGTGTGCGACCGCGTCACCGAGCGAGCGAGACATGGCGAGCCCCGGGACGTCCATGTGTCCGAGCCAGACGCGCGGAGGGCCGTCAATGCCGTCATCGTACTCGACCGCAAAGACACGGCCGCCGCTCGCGAGGATGCGTGCTTTCTCGTCGGCGCGGTCGGGCTTGTGGTCAATTGAGACAGACTCGGTCGCGAGCATTTCCTCGCCGTTCGGGGACGTCGTGACGTACCCACGCGTGATTCTCGAGTCACCAACATTGCCGACGACCAGCAGGTTCTCTCGGATCACTGATACCACGGCGGTCGTGCCGCTGAACTCGGTGTCGATCGCCGGATCACGAATCACATTCCTCTCGACGGCTTGCAGCGACTCGCCGATCGCGACTTTCATATTCGCGGCGTCGGCGGTCAAATCACCCGAGGCGGCAAACTTGGGGTGCTTGAAGAGCTCACCTGGGTATTTGTCACGAATACTGTTCGAGACACCGTCGCCGGCTTCACCGTGACCGTCAAACACGCAAAGCAAGAGCGATCGCGAGTCCGGGTCGTGCTTGATGATCATCGAGTCCTGGTTCTTCTTGCGCGGGTTGTACGGCGCGTAGCCTTTCTTCGAGAGCCCCGCGTAGGCGGCGACTGCGCTCGTGCCGTCCTCCACGTAGTCCACATCGGTGGTGGACACCTGGGCCATGCCCTCGACGAGCTTGTTGTCGCTCACGACCGAGAGTCTTCGGCGCTGCAGCCCGAGCGTGTGGTCGCTGACGCCGGCCTTCGACGGCGAGATGCCCGGGGTCTTCTTCGAGATCCCTTTCGGCGACGCCACATTCACGGCTGTCGTGGCTTCCTGCTGACGGATCTTGGCGACCGAGCCATTCTTCGCGATGCCTTGACGCAATGCCATCGTTATTCCGCGAGAGAGAAGGGTGTGGGAGACGGCGCTTGAAGAAGGGAGACTGAGACACGACGCTGGGGGGCGGCGACGGCGCAAATGCAGGAATGAAATGAGAGGAGAGCGCTGTTAAATGTGAGCGGAAAACGCGCTCACTCGCTTCGTCGCAGAACTGCAACGGACGAAAGCGGAACGGAATGGCGCTTGGCATGAAAAGCGAACCCACCGGGTTATTAATACAGAGCCACGCGAATCAAAGTCTCACCTCACGAGACCTCACATGTTCCGCCGCAGCCACCTCGGAGGGGATCCTCAATCTGTGAAAACACCTTCTGAGGCTCAGATTTGGCCCGGAAATCGTGTATTTCGTCCCGCAGCCAAGCAGTTTCTTTCCTGTTCCAGTTGCTTCCCTTGATACGGTCCACTCGTTGTGGAACTTTTACGATCGCGACCAACGATGAGATGCTATCAAGTTGATGGGCATGCAGCAGCAAGAGAGCGAACCTGTACGAACTCGCACGTTCGATGCCATCCAACTTTGTCATGAACCGGGCTCACTGCCATTGCTTCATCACTCTTGAGTCTTTCGTGTCTCGAAATTGTCTTCGTAAATCAAAGTGGGACCTGGACGACATAACAAAAACTAGCCATTTCACCGCGCAACTTGATAAAGCAAACCACATACCGTCCTGGGATTGCTTTGTTCATTCTTAGATGAAGAGAGCGTGCTTGTTGTAGCGGATGATAAGCATTCCGCTGCATTTCACACGAGCCACAATACCTGCCTAGTCGCTGTCGTCGTCACTGTCGTCGTCCGAGGAGAGACTGAGAGAGATCTTCTGCGTCGTCTCCTTGTCCGAGTCGCTGTCACTGCTGTCGCTGTCGCTATCACTGTCGTCGTCCTCTTTGCCGGACCCGGTCTCGTTGCCCGTCGCAGTGCCGCTCTCGTCCGCCTCGTCCGACGACGAGTCCCCGAGCTTGCGCTTCTTGCGCAGACTCTCGACGTCGTCCACGACCTCGTCGTCGTAGAGCGGCGCGCGCTTCTCGGGGAACTTGAACTTCTTGCGCAGAATCTCCATCGCGTCGGGCGGCAGCGGGTCGCCGGCTTTCCAGGACTCGGGTAATGTAATGCCTTGCTCCTAGAGGATCGCACAACAAGCCATAGAAAACCGTCATACCACTGTTTAGATCACATACGCATCGGCAGAGAGTGACAGGTCATGCTCATGAACAATTGAATGGTAAACCATACCGTGAAGAAGCTCCGCCCCATGTAGTGCAGGAGCGCGTCGAGCGGCAGGTCGACCGGGTCGCCGGGCTTCCACCCTGGCGGCATCTGCTTTCGGATCTGCGCGTCGCTCGCGCCGAGTCCGATGGGGATGTTGAGCTTGTCGAGGTCGTCGTCGCCGTCTTTCTTGACTTTGCTCGCCGTCGACGAGTATTTCTCGGGCTCTTGGGTCACGATCTCGTCCACGATGCCGCGACTGAGGACGCCGGCGCGCATCATGTGGCCCTGCGGCGCGGGCGGCATGAAGCCAAACATGGGGAACTACAGCAGATAGAGCAACAAGGATCACCCAGGTGAGCACAGTCAACTACTGTAGGAGAATAACAAAGTCATGGACGCTAGTCAACGTACGCCAGGACGCCACTCTCGCGGCGCGGACGTCGTGCCGGCGATGCGGTGCGCGTACGCGACAATGTCCCGCGGGTCCAAGACAACTGTGGACAACGACACACAGTATAGCAGTACCAGCACAGTGAGCATTACAGAAAGGTACACACCCATATATATATAGAGAGAGACCAGGCGCAAGTGTACCTTTGGCTTTCTGCTTGGCATGGTCGAGCACGGTCTGGTGTTTCTTGAGCACGCTCGCAATGTCCTACAGTCCATAGAAACAACAATGTACCAGCACCATCCACCAGGTGAGTCCCAGGACTCGTATACATACCGGAAGATCAGCCTCTCATACAACAAC
Source organism: Globisporangium sylvaticum (assembly GCA_023334975.1). Classification (NCBI taxonomy): domain Eukaryota; phylum Oomycota; class Peronosporomycetes; order Pythiales; family Pythiaceae; genus Globisporangium; species Globisporangium sylvaticum. Next base: position 6,909 of record JAADVK010001239.1, read on the forward strand.
AACAGCCAGCAGGCGACAAACGGACCTCCTGGGAGCGGCGCAGCTGCACGGCGTAGCGGATCACTTTCTGCTTCTTCTTCTGGATCTCGTCCCGGATGGCCGCGAGCTCCTTCTGCGCGACCTGGTGGCGCGCCACTAACCACATTTGCGAATCACAGTTGGTTAGCCCACTCGTCTATTATATGTACACACACACAGAGACTCTTCATCTCCATTATAGAGAGGCTCGTTATACGCATGACGTACGCTTCTTGACGGCGGCGAGCAACTCGCGGTCCTTCTCGAGCGCCTTGCCGAACGTCTCGTTCACGGTGCGCAGGCGCGTCGCAGTGATCGTCGACGGCGGGCTACAGATTGATACGCGGATTGTGGCGAGAGCGTCCGTCACACACACACACACACACACACACAAAGAGAGGTGTTAGTGGTCGGCCTGTCAGCTTGGCATCGTTCAGGCGTCACGCAAGTGAAGGAAGAGAGAGACGGGCGTACAGCGAGGCCGTGCTGAGCGACTCGAGCAGCTTGGTGACCAGGAAGCGGTGCTCGTGGAGAGAGATCTCCACGTCGTCACGCACGCTCGGCATTCTGCTTCCGCTTCTGGCTTCACACGTCCACAGAGAGAGACAGAGACAGAGAGAGAGAGAGACGATATGGCCGCCCTTGAGCTTGTGGAGTCTTTTTGGCGCTCCCAATGTGAATGTGGTGTCGAGAAACAGCAAGGGAAAGGATGGGGTACAATTCCATCCCCCACATTACCAAGACTCATAATTATGCATCTACGGCATTTATGCAACTAATCAGTACACTATTTTACCTTTTTATAAAATGGAGGGGGCACTATTCACTCCGCATTCCGTGGCAGACAGACATCATACAAGTGAACACGAAAGCCAAAATACCAAGTCGCATAGAAAGCCATCAAGCAGGATGGCGGACGGCGACGCACGTGGCGGCGATGCCGGCGGCGGCTCGGCGGCGGGCGACGACGCGTTCTGGCGCCAGTACGAGCGCGACTACTACGCGCTGCTGGGCGTGGCGCGCGACGCCTCGAGCGACGAAATCCGCGCGCGCTACCTGGCGCTCTCGCGCGAGTTCCACCCGGACCGGCGCCGCAAGCAGCAGGACGAGGCGCTCATCGCGCTCGCCAACACGCAGTACCCGATCCTGGACCGCGCCTACAAGGTGCTCTGCGACCCGGTCAAGCGCCGCGTCTACAACCTCTACGGCGAGCGGGTATGTTCATGTGCTTGTGTGCATGTGTGCTTTGGAATGGGAGGGCGGAATGGCTTGGGATCATGGAGGAGAAGGCTAACAATGAGCTCTTCGTGTCGGGATGGATACTCTCTATCTATCTGGCTGCGTGTATATGTGGATGGTAATAGGGAGTGCAAGCGCTGGAGCAAGATGCAGCGCTGCACAACGTCGTCGGCGCGCACCTCAAGTCGTCGGAGGAGATGCAGCGCCACGTGGAGGACGTGATCCGCCGCATGAACACGCAGGCGCTCGAGGGCCAGTTCTCGTCGTTCAGCGAGATGTCGATGCACGTGGACGCGTCGGACTTTGTGCGCGAGCCCATGCGCGGGATGCGCAGCCTCTTTCAGCGCGGCGGGCGGTACGTGGAGCGCACGGAGATGACGATCCACCAGCGCACGATGTTCCCGTTGACGCGCAACCTGAACCTCACGGTGGGCGGCTACATGTACGACAAGCACGGCCTGGGCATGGGCAGCTTCACCACCCAGCTCGCGTACACGTCATTTGACCCGAGCACGCCGTCGTTCACGCTCTCGAGCGAGCTCGGCTGGACGCCCAAGCTGCACTGCCAGATCAGCCAGCCCGTGTCGCCGCACACGGTGTTCATGCTCATCCCGGAGCTCGACGACAACGGGCTCGACATCTCGTTCGGCGCGAACCAGCTGCTCACCTCGCAGCTCCACGGCGCGATGATGTACAGCACGCGCGACGGCGTGTCGGCGTCGCTGAGCAACGACACGGGCACCTACCAGGCGACCGCGGCCGTGGCGGTGAACAAGGGCGGGCCGAACCTGTCGCTGCAGTTCCGCCGCGCGCTCATGGCCGCCACGTCCGCGAAGCTCTCGGTCCGCGCGAACCTCTTTGGCGGGTTCTCGCTCGTGGCTGGCGCGAGCCGCGAGATCTCGAGACGCACGCGCCTGGCGCTGGGCGTGCTCCTGGCGAAGGCGGGCGTCACGCTGCGCGTCGGCTTCACGCGCGGCAGCGTGCGCTTCGTGGTGCCGATCTTCCTCTCGCCGTTCTCGGCGCAGACCGCGTTCTCGACGTTCTGCGCGGCCACGTCGCCGTTCATCGTGTCTGCAGTCGTGACGCAGCTGCTCAAGCCTGCGCAGGAGAAGCGCCGCCGTCGCGAGCTCGAGCGCCGCCGTGAGGTGCGCGTGCAGTATCTCACCACTGCGCGCCAGTGCGCGATCGCGCAGCAGCGACTCATGGTGCGATGCGCGCAGGAGAAGCTCGAGAAGGAGAAGCTCAAGGCGGACAAGAAGGGGCTCGTGATCCTGGTCGCGCGCTACGGCAAGAACCCGACGAGCCCGGACCCGCGTGACCGACAGGGAGCTGGCGAATTCGAGGCCGCGGAGGCTTTGTACGCTGAAGATGCTGACAACAGCGGCGACGAAGAGAGCGAGGAAGGCGCCACCAGAAGAGCGGAGGCCGTGGAGACTGACCCGGAGGCCGCCGCCGCGATCCTGGAGCAAAAGTGGATCGACGTGACCATCCCCCTGCAGTTTTTCGTCAACGTACGTCCCACAGCCTTTGCATATGTGTCTCAAGCCTGTCTAACCCCACTAACCTCTTGTGAATCTGATTGCTCTGTGTATCTATTAGGACTCAACGCTCTCTCTGCACGGCCAGTCGAAGGCGGGCCTGCTGGGCTTTTACAACCCGTGCATAGGCCAGGACCAGTCTGTCGAGGACATGGCGCTCGAGCAGCAGCGATCGTCGTCCGCTGAGATGCCAAAGTTGTACGTCAAGAATGGGTTTTAGAACCAAGGGCTCATGTGTGTGTGTGTTGATTATTGACTGGTGTGTGTATTGGTATTCGTTCTGTCAAATGTGTACAGATACGTCCGCTACGCCTACGACGGCAGTGTTTTTGAAGCCACTTTTGACGACGACCAGGTCGTGGAGCTCCCATCGCGCTATGCGCAGGTGATGGGTCCGGTCGGCAGCGTGTATTAAGAGAGAAGCGTGAGGCGCTGGGGTGAGTTTGCATCCCTAGTAGACGAAAGAAGATCATCATTCAAGGATGTTCGGATGAAAACAAGCCAGGCGAGGCGCTCTATAAGCAATGGTAGATACAGAAAAGTGTGCCTGCATCCTGCTTTGTGTTTCATGATCTCACGCTCTGAAGGAACTGGTCGAGAAGCACGTAGAGAGGGAGCTGCTGAGGTTGCTGAGCTCCTGGCTCTTGAGGCTGAGGTTGCTGCTCCAGAATTGCTGCTGCTGTTTTCTGCTGCTTTGCGTAGAGCGCGATCGC
>JAADVK010001240.1:0-10408 GCA_023334975.1 Globisporangium sylvaticum
ACGATAATCTTATTCGATTTATAGAATTAGAAACAGATGGTAAGTACATTATAAAACACGAAGATAGAAACACTGAGTTCAAGTACAAGTCTATTATGACAACATCTTGCCACAGCTACGAACTAACTAACTAACTAGATCCACCGTTATGTCATTTATATTTGGTGAAACTAATAATCCATTTAATTCTAAGTTTATACATTTGAATATTTACCCAGTCGTTGGATCAATGCAAATAATGGTCAATGGACGTGAGCTAGTTAGATTGACAAAAGACAACGAAATGAGTATAAGTCATATTATGTCCAAATAATATTTTCCATAATATAGCCATTCAATATGATTAGTCTGCCTGGTTGTGCGCTTTTATCTGCTGTCGTATGCCTTGTATTGATTTTCATGTTCATAGAAGGAAAAATAACTGGAATAGACCCTGATCACACGATTGCTATTATTATTGTATCTGGAGGTTCAGCTATCGTACTCTCTTTATTGTGTTTACATAAAAAAATATATCGATGTCCAATCAAATTACTTTAACGAGTAATTCAGATTCTTCTAAACCATCGACAGCCTAGCAATGTTCTCAACAGTTGCTTCCATTTTACTGACAGCTTTTTTTTGCGACTCAATGCAAGAACGTAGATCGATTATTTTTTCATGAATTGAAACCAAATCCTTGCGTTTAACTTCGAGATCATCCTGATCGACTGGGCGATCGATGTTAAGATGCATAATGAGCATATTAATGATTGGATATAGTAACTCTTCGTCAACGCCAGTTAGATACGCAGTTGGCTTATTGTCTTGAAGTTGAATGTCGATTGGTGTTTTAAGATCCGCTTCTCTTGCAAAACCACAACGGTCAACTTGAATCATAATACCAGCATCGTATTCAGCATATCCTAAAGAGCGATGATATTTCTCAATCTCTTTCATCGGAACAGGCTTCGAGTAACATTTTACTTCAACGCAAATGCGTTTGGTTTGATGAACAATGGCTATAACGCCATGTCCAGTTTGACTCGATGTATCGAATACATCAAAATCCATATTCATTTTACTGATAGAAAGTAAATGATTCATAATTTTTTGTTCAGCAATATCTCCAATTGCAACAGTAGTTTGCACTGGTTGCGGTGGAATTAACGATTCTTGAAGAACTTTATTCACTCGCATCAGTACATCTTCTGATAGTTGAGAACGTCCTTTAAGAAGACGAATAGATTCAAAAGAACCAGTTTCGGTCATTGCCAATTTCAAAGTAACTGCAAAGGTTTTTTCGATGCTCATTGTAGATGGTAAGTGTTAAGCGATTGCTATATTTAGCAACATTCGACTTCAATTTTAAGCTTTCCTTACACACACACAAGTCCACGCTTTAGCATATCGGGAGTAAGCAAGAATTTAGGGCTCTCAATATCAACCTCGACTTCAGGAATAGATTCACCTTTAACTAAAGGTGTGTAAGTTTGAAACCATTGAACAATGCTTTTAATGATGTCCATTGTGCTATATTCTACTATACTTTCGTTGAAATACGTTTGAGAATATAATCCTTGATGTCTCGATCTGCAATCTCCATATATTCGCCATCATCGTTTTGAGTAAAGATTCTATTGGAATCGCTCAAATAATATAAGCTACCATTGAGTTTAATCTCTTTCACATCAACTGGCTTTGAATCATTTTTACAAGGAAGAGGATATGTCATATCCTTAGTAAGATCATTCAGGAATAACGGCGCCCCATTTCGTGGCTGACATCGATAGCAATCAGAGTTTGTTTTAGTATTGAACTGTGGGCATTCGGTTGATACCGAGGCCATCAGTTTGATCATTTCTTGATTGATTTGATACTTCGATACAGAACTAGAAAACAGCGAAACATCTGTAGTCTTCTCAACAGTCTTTACATCTTTAGGAGCAATTGCTAAATATATGTAAACTTGAACTTTGCGCTCTTTCTCTGGAAGATGTTCATGAGATTTATAACGAATACCTCGTGCCATAACCTGAAACGACCGTTCTATATTCCAGTAAGGCTCAAGGATATGCACAACACGCGTCCCCCTAGTAGAAAGGCCTTCCGCTCCTGATGGAGAAATTAGAAGCACTGTTAATGGACTATTTTGCTTATTGAACTCTTGCAATGTTGTGGTGCGATCTTCGGGCGATATGTCCCCTGAATATATCCCATAGTATCCATGAATACCATCTTGCGCATCGGTTGAACTACCCGGTTGGTACTTTTTATATCCGATATGTTCAAGATATGAAGCCATTGGAGAAATACCTGCTTTAACAAAATTACTATAGATCAACGTCTTAAGACCGGGCTTAATCTTATCTCCAATAGATTTAATCTTTGGCGCGTACAATTCAATATTATCATTGATATCAACATCGTCCGTCTGGTTGGTAAACATTGCTCAGTTGTCTCGACTTGATTCGATAAGAAGTGCTCTTACTAAAGTTGGAAGACTGCTTAAGCTCTCCTCCAAGAATTATTCGATTACCCTTAGTCCAGCCACTACCAACAATAGCGTTCCTAGTTTCCATTCTTTCCTTCTCTCTGGCTTGTTCATAAGCTCCATATTGCTGATTGCTCATATGGATTGGTACAAGTTTGATTGGAAGACGATCGGGATAGTGTTCTTCCTTAATAGTTGTGTTCAGCATTGGATAGAAAGATAGAACCTCTCTTTCAAACAAATCTCCTTTGTAACTAACTAATTCGCTAATATGATTACGCAGCTTATCAACATTCTTTAGTTCCATTGCTTTCTCATCGATGAAATATCTAGCAAAGTCTTCTGAAGACTCTGGGAGTAATGTTGTGAGTTCACCATCTTCCGTTCGAATTGGTCCCTTGCAAATGTTTAAAGCAGGTACAATTTCGTAAATGGTATTAATTATACCTGAGGCTGTGAGCATAATGATTCTACAGTTCTTTGCTTTCATCAGCATGTTGTATAAAGCAGTAGCATTTTTGCTTCCATTGGCCATCCCAACAAAAGCATTATGGGCCACATCCAAAATCACCAGTTTGCCATCTAGTTGTAGCGTTTTTATATCAATTCCGGTCAGTTCATCTGTCGTAGTCTCAAGCTTATCAATCATATTCGAAGTATTAGATGACACGTATCGATAACGGTCGATATCTTTCGTACCAAAGCGCTTAAGTTCTTTACGGAAGTTGTCGTGGAGGCTCTTGGGTGCAAGAATTATACACGCTTTGTATCGTTTAAGTCTTTCAGCTATAGAGACTGCCGTTATCGTTCTACCACTCCCGGCGCCATGCAGTAGCAAAATGCCTCTATTTGACGACTTAAGAAAGTAGTCGAGTGCAGCATCTTGGTGAGGTTGTAATTGAACCGGCATGGCTACCTATATTGATTGAACGATAAACTAAAAGTGACGTTGTTTGCTTTAAAAAAAATGAATATGTATTCAAATGGAATCACATAAATGTATAGTTCTCTCACTGGTGAACCTTGCGATAGACACGAATGATTTCATCAAGTGTAACCAATTTGGAGTTCTTGTAAGTAAACGTATGGCCACCAAATTTGATCCCATTCTTATTCTTGCGGTCAGCAAGTACAAGCTTGGCCATAAGTTGGTGTATCTTATCCAAGTAGGATGGATTGATTTTGTCAATCTTTTCCATGAAGATCAAGTCATGTTGGCCAAGATTAAGTCTACATGCGTCTTCGTTCCGACAATATATTCGAACTTGAATCGACTGAGCTTGATCAAAGCGTGATACGAACTTTCATCTTTTGTATTTTTTTTCATTGAATGAAACTGGAGAACAGTTTCAGCCATGATTCTTTCATTTTGAAACTTAGTTCGAATGAGTTCTTTTACATCAAGGTGCGCTTCTGGAAAGTGCGTATTGAGCGTTTCGAGCGCGAGGTCTGTATTCAACGCCTTATTTCTTGCGTTATTCCAATGTTGTTTCACAAATAACTTCCACCTTCTTGGCATCGACAATTCCGTTTTTATGATCTTTTGTAAAGACCCCATCTGCAAATCGACATGTTGTGTTATCTTCTTTAAATTGTCTGAGTGCTTTTTGTATTTCTTGCTGAGCTCAATTATTTTCTTATCTTCCGTTTGCATGCTTGACAAATCTCCGCTAGAAATCAACATTGAAATTTTCGTTATTGATTCGAGAGAACCTAACAAGTGGCCAATACTAGTATGTGTCTCATAAGCTAATTGCATTTGTCTTTTATTACTTTTTGTAATCTGATTGTAGAAGGTATTTATAATTGGTTCTAGTACAGCCAGTGCCATTGCATTTTATGAACTTGATGAATGAAAATATCTTCAGGTTGATCACCAGATATGTCATCCAACTCGAACATTTCTGAAAGGGCGTTTTGGTCAACGATATGGGACCAGTCGAGCGTTTGCGAAATAGTGAGTTGCTCTAAGCTATCTGAACCAAATTTCTGAGCTAGATAAGCTTTTTCATTGGTGCTTTCTGGATTGAAAAATTCCAAGAGAGTCTTATCCGACGCGAATAACTTATCATGCGAATCTTCAAAGTAAGCATCCACTGATCCGAATTTTTTCGAGATAGAAGCCTGATTCATTTTTGCACTTAAGACGATAGTTTCTGTTTTACTCGTTACAAGTATATCTAATGATACGATTGTTCAATTTTATGCTTAGAATGTCAATTTCTAAATGTTTAGTACGCATTCCATATAATCAAATACCGATTCAGCGTTAATATACTTATCGTAAAATGCTCTCGGATTCATCGCGATCTCTTTACATTTTAAGTTATGAGTTTTACACCAATGAATTTTGTCCATCAAGTCTGAAAGATCAGCTTTGATAGGAACATAATGGACCCATGGCTTTAGAAGTGGTTGATACCAGATATAAAAATCACTCTTAACCAGTAAGATTACCGAGTTATATGATATCTCTAATGACAACCTGAACTGAGCTATGTTTCCTTCGATTGATAGTATGTATTTATAATTTGAAATTGCACCAAGTGAAACCTTTTTGGTTTGTTTCATCTGCTATGTATCCGGATCAATGATTGTAAGATATTTCTCAGAGTAATGCTTCTTCGGTCTGATTTTGAATGATACTAATCGGGCATCAAGGTATAAACCATCTTACTATCAATTCCATACTTGGGATGTTTATAGTATATTGTTGTTAAGTAAGCAGCTTTTAATCTAGGATTGTTTTTGATTACCGTCCCGCATCCAGTGGCCCCTCCCCTAAAGATAGCGGTTGATATCTTTGAGTCAAAGTCTCCATTAATTTGACTTCGCACATTGACATATGAATCTCGACATGGGCCTAAGAATATTTTGTTTGTGATAATATCCCAATCATCGTTTGTAGGTATTGGGATATCAGCAAAACGCTTGCGAGATCCTAGATTAAGAATTGGAATGAACGGCTTATACTTATTTTTTAAAGGTGTTGTTAAGCTCCCCAGTATATGAAAATGCGGAGAAGACTCGCCATCTTTTATAAGCATTGTTTGATCTTTAAAATTCAACACGAATTCAATATCATTGATCTTACGCACTTTAAGCAGTTCAACCAAAATGTGATATTGATATGTATACAACCAATCCGTGACAACCTCGTCACCACGCATATCACTGTCCCAAAGATTAACACAACAGTTTGTAAAGTAAATTGATTCTTCTTTACGTTTAATAAACTTTAAACGCTTGTAGTGTTCTTCATTGACTTGCTCGAGAAAAAATAGGTAGTCGCCTTAGTTTTCGAAGGTGACATTCTCGATGAATCCCGCAATAATAATATAACAAGAAAGCGAATCAACAATGGCCCGTACGAAACAAACTGCGAGAAAGTCGACCGGAGGAAAGTTTCCTAGAAAGGTCTTAGCGCTCAAAGCATCTAAAAAATATGCTCCACAATTTGGTGGTATCAAAAAGCCTCGCCGTTTTCGTCCGGGTACTGTTGCTCTGCGTGAAATTCGCAAGTTTCAAAAATCGACCGATCTACTCATGAGAAAGGTTCCATTCCAACGTCTTGTTCGCGAAATCGCTCAAGATTATAAATTCGATTTGCGCTTCCAAAGCACTGCTATGATGGTTCTTCAAGAAGCCGCCGAAGCTTACCTTGTTGGGTTGTTTGAGCACACGAATCTTTGTGCCATTCATGCCAAACGTGTGACCATCATGCCGAAAGACATGCAACTTGCTCGTCGCATTCGCAAAGAATAAGAATAAATTCAATGGACTATTCTGAGACGCTTTTTTTTATTATTTGTTGTGATTAAAAAAAATGTAGTACTTAGCTTATCTACAACATTTCAATCATGTGGTCTAAGTCATTGGCCCACATTGCTTCTGATGTAGTTCCTTGGATCTTCTTCATTTCAGCTTCTTTCTCTTTGAGAAGAGATTCCATTTTGAGGGCGTTCTCTTCCGTAAACGAGCGGTAACCCATTCCAATCATATACTCGTATGCTGATAGCCCGGTGCTTGAAGAGTGTGGATCAGCTGCGAATCCCTTCTTCATTGCCGTCAATAGAGAGTCTTCGGTCATAGTTCGTTGGTCGATTTCTCCTTCTTTGACAGCTCGGATGAACTTGGCTTTGTTGGTGAGAATCAACATTTCGTATGTCAATTGTGCTACGAGTGCTTCCCGACGCTTCGCGTACAAAGCGCTTCGCTTCATATGGAAGTACTTGATGATCGAATATACGTTCGCAAACTTCTCAATGCGTCTTTCAGCGTTGAAGAGGTACATGTTCGTTGAACTCAGCTTCGAGCTTAGCTTGAATTCTTTGATAACCTCGCTGTGACCCATATTCTTGTACTTTGTGTATTCTGTTGGCTTGAAGATAAACTTGATATCAACGACAGTATCGGTGTTGCCATATTGCACATCAGCCAACGGGCTCTTATCTTGAGTTAAAAGCTTCTCAGCGAATGCTTTGTAATTGTCGGTCCATACATTGATGAGCAATTCAGTGATATGAAGGCATCGAGCCGCATCTTCGAATTTCCAATCTGCAAGAGTGGTATACTTGCCAGGAGCGTCTTTAACAATCGATCCTGCAAATCCTTTATACCACGGAATTAGGCTCTTCGCTGGCTTCTCGCCCGTCAACATTGTTTTGATGTACTTTGCGATGTCCTTTGGGTTGTATTGAAGAACTGACGTACTGAACCCAGTCCCGATTCCCAAGGTGCCGTTAATCAAGATCATTGGTAGAACTGGAGCATACCATTCCGATTCGATCGGTGTGCCATCGCTTTCAAGATGCTTTAGCAAATTTGCATCTCTTTGGTCGAATAATTTTAATGCGACGGGGTTGAGCTTGGTGAAGTTATAACGTGGAGAAGCTGCGTCGGCTCCGCCAGACAGTTTCGGTCCAAATTGTCCTAGCGGAAGCAATAGGTTGATGTTGTTGCTTCCAATATAATCTTGCACCATTCCAATAATCGCTCCCATCAATGATTGTTCGCCATGATGGTAATCGGTCAGTTGCGAAACGAGAGGTCCGAGCTGAGCGACTTTCATTTCGTTCTTGATAAGATGATTCAATGCGACGAACATAATCTTTCGAGGAGAGGGCTTCAAGCCATCCATTACACTAGGGATCGATCGCGCGCAGTCGTATGTACTGAAATGACTTAGCTCATAGTTGATAAAATCAGTCACAGTGACGCGCCGTTCATTGTGATCGATGCAACTAGTTGGATCGTAGCGTTCCATTAACCATTCTTTTCGGTCATCCGCTCTCTTGCCGTTGAACGCCAATGATACATGTTCGTCGCACAATTGGTCTCGGTCGAAAGCGATCAGTTTGTTGTCGATATCTTTGAGAGCTTCTCTTGCCTCAGCCGCGGTGCTTGTTCCCAGTCCTTTGAAGTACTTTGTTCTGAATTGTCCTTTAGCGCTCTTCATCCACTCTTCATAGCTTTGGAGAGTGTAGAACTGGAGGATGTCTTTGCCTTTGTATACTTTCACGATCGGTGTGATACAGAAACTCAAATATCTTTGACCAATAAGAGCCGGCCAGAAATGATGGAAGTAGTTGATGATAAGACCACTAATGTGGTATCCGTCAACGTCGCTATCAGTGAGGCTGATTATGCCGCCGTATCGCAACGTTTTCATATCTGCTTCTGTTTCATACTTGAGACCGTAGTTCAACCCAAGAATCTTCACAATGCTGTTGATTTCTTCATTCTTGGACACTCGATCGGTATCGACATTGCGAACATTGAGAAGCTTCCCTTTCAATGGAAATACTCCGTAACGATCTCTTCCAATAACGTTTAAAGCACTGATCGCAAATGTGCGAGCCGATAGCCCTTCAGTAAGAATCAATCGAGTCTTCAAACCTTTCGCAGTTCCGGCCCACATCGCATCTTCAAGAGTAGCAATATCGGTTAACCGACTCTTCTTTACTCCATTTGTATTGGCAAGATCCTTCAACATTTTCGAATCCGATACTTCGGTCATGCTCTTCAAGATGTCAGAAGCAAGAAGTTTCTTGCGAAACGCGTCGCTCATGATGAATTCGCTTCCGAACTTGCTCTTGGCCATCTTCAAACATTCTTTCGATTGAGAGTCGAATAATGGATCTTCAATTTGTGATCTGATGAAGACAAAGAACTTGTTCTTTACATCAGACGGCTTCACGTTCACCTTCTTGGTCTTCAACTTGTCGATGATCTCTTTCGCGATCATGCCTGCTACGTGATCAACATGTGATCCGCCGTGAGACGTATGAATGCCGCTCGCGAATGCTGCATGTTGAAATCCTTCGTTCGATAAAACTACACCGACTGTCCAATGCTCGCAAGTGCTATCAACGATAAATTTCGCGCCTTCTGGATGCGAATACAGCTTCATGTAGTCTTCTGGCTTCTTGATCGTAATCAGCATCTTGTTATAATATGTTTTCACGCCAGCGTGTGCCGCAAACCCAAGGTCGATTAAGCGCTTCTTCATCAGCATGACCATATCGTCAGTCAATGCTTCAATCTTGAAATATTTCAAATCTGGTTTGAACGTAACTCGAGTGAACGGCTTAAGACGGCCGCTTGACTTGATGACTGGTTCGGTTCGGTTATTCATATGTTCAGACCATGTTTGAACATAATGCTTTTTACGCTCGGAATCGATGGTTTCAAGTGTCAGCTGTGTTGAAAAGAAATTGGTAAGCTTTACGCCAAATCCATTTTTACCTCCTGTCAAACGTTTGGTGTCTTGGGTGTAGTTTGTACTAGTCCGAAGTAAGCCAAAGCTCATTTGAGGGATGTAGCAACCGAGTTCTTCTTTGATGATAACTGGGATTCCATTTCCATTGTTGGTGATGGTAATAATCCCGTTTTCTTGATCGACATCCACTTCAATCTCGTTGCAAGTGTTGTCACGAATTGTTTGATCATACGCGTTTAGCAACACCTCTTCAAAGATGCGTTGTAGCGTTGGGATAAACATGATTCGTTTCTTGATGATCTTCGGAACCACGGACTCAATATCTGCGATGAAGACATCTTCAATGAGATGTTGCGTAGAGCCAATGTACATGCCCAGACATTGGATGATCTGCTCAATTTCATTGAGGTGCTTGTGGCTGTCAGCGATGGCTTTGTCGGACATGGCTTTGGCAGGCATGGGTCTGAAGTGAAAGTGAGTTGATTTGGTAAGCTAAAGGACTGCTATATTAAGTGACAATCGTATCAATTTTGGTCCTTAGTGAGTAAAAAATAACTCTTTGATATTGGTCATTGTCTATTTATATACATTTGATGTGCTTTAAATAACGCACACAACCCAAGTATACTGCCAGTAATTCTCGCCATTATTTAGCTGTGATTTTTAGATCTGGATGCAAAGACGGAATGACATTTGTAATTACAAGCAAACAGATAATACATATTACTAAACATGCGCCTAATAACATATCGCGTAGTCTATTTGGTGACGTATTGTTAATTTTATACATATTATACACTCGTTGCTATATATTAGTTAATAATGTTTATCGCTCCTAATAGAAATCGATCAAAATATACAAATGAATATCGTCGAATTGGCATCTCAACTATATAATTTGACGTTGGTAATTCCAACACATTCGCGAATGAAGCGTAAATCAAGAAAGTACTTTCGCAATCTGAATGCCATCAAATCAGACTTTACTAATGAAGAGTTGTATCACCCATGTGTTGAATATTTAACATCTCTTTTATATGCATTTAATAGAAATATTACGCATATGAGGCAGTATGGATATGACTGTAGGTATCGGCGTTCAATCATCTTCAATACAATTCAAATTGAAAATGCAATCCTACGAGGTATTAAAGAATGTAATGACAAGCTAAGTAGGCATAAACGTACTCATCGAAGATAGGGTTTCGGGCCCC
>JAADVK010001241.1:0-10373 GCA_023334975.1 Globisporangium sylvaticum
ACGCCCGTGAGCACGAAGCGCCAACCGAACGACCGCAAGAACGCCGTGTACATCGATCGCGTGGCCTCATAGTCGGCGCTGAACTTGCGCGACGCGACCTGCGCTCGTAAGTTTGCGAGCAGCGGCCAGATGTCCTGCTCGTCGAGCTGCTTGCGGTGTCCGAGACGCATGAGCGGCGTGGCCCACGAGAGCAGCAGCCGCGAGAAGCACCACGCGCGCTCCTGTGGATGACGCGTGCCATGCAGGGCTTGACTCCAAGCGCCACTCGCATCCGAGTCGTCTGCGCCGGAGAGAAGCACGTACTCGGTGGTGGCGGTTGGCATGCTCACCAGCGCTGTCTTCTCTCCTTTCAGATCCGCGACTGGCTTGCCTGAGACTGCCATCGCGCGCGGCTGGCGATGCGTCTGCATTGGATATTCACTCGCACCGGCGGAATCAAAGTGGCCATGTGCCTCCAGCGAGTCGCGTGTCTTGTCTCGCAGATCCTCTTCTGTTGATGATGAGTGGAAGGAACTGATCAGCTTGATAAGATCATTGGTGTGGGTACAGTCATGCTCTTCAATAGAGGCGCACACACACACATTTTCCGTTACAGAAACAAGCTGAACCTATTCAAGTCAACCACTGGCCGGCCACCTTCATCGCCAGATTCGCTCGCCAGCACATCCGCATATCCAGTACGAGCGCCGCCGCCCACAGCAGCGACGATGGCGACCAGGAGCGCCGCGCAGCCCAAGCACAAGCACAAGAAGCAGCGCGACCGCCAGGCGATGGCGATCGTCACGGACCTGCTGCCCGTGCCATCACCGTCTCTATCCACCGTTGCAGCTGCAGACGGCGATGAGGAGAGCGACCGCCAGGAGGACACGCTCTCGGAGCTGCCGCACTTGCCGCGTCGCCCGCGTGCCGTCACGCAAGCCGACGTGGACGAGTTCGCGACTGCAGCGGAGGCCGCCGAGTCGGCCGAACGACGCACGCCTCGCGCGGGGCTCGGTGGAGCGCTGGGCACGCCGCGTGGCGCGTTCTCCCCACGTGTGCAGCGTGCCGCCACTCCTGTTGCCGCGGCCGTCGCTGTGGAAGAGGCAGCGTCTCTAAGTGGTGGTGGTGCGGACTCAGTCGGTCCGAGCGACTTTGAGCTGCTCTGCGTGATTGGACAAGGCGCGTTCGGCAAGGTATGAGACGAGGACTTGCTGTACCACAGACGCTGCGTTGAAGGCTAACTAACTCATCGTGTTGATATGGGTACTCGCTCTAATAGGTCATTCAAGTCCGCCACACGCCGACGCAGGAGGTGCTGGCCATGAAGGTCGTGTCGAACAAGTACATCGTCAAGCACAACTCGGTCGCGTACCTGCAGACCGAGCGCGACATCATGACGAAGATCAACCACCCGTTCCTGATCAACCTGCGCTACGCGTTCCAGACGCCCTCGAACGTCTATCTCGTCATGCCGTTCGTCGCCGGCGGAGAGCTCTTCCACCATCTGCACAAAGAGGGATTGCTGCTCGAGGTACTCCAAACAACAAACCTACCTTGACACTGTACAAGTAGTAGGATCTGCGTACATCTGACTGACATCGGGTTGTCTATACCTCTTTTTGATACGTAGAGCGCTGCCAAGTTCTACGCCGCAGAGATGGTGCTCGCGCTCGAGCATCTCCATGGCCACGGCATCATCCACAGGTACACAACAATGTCCATTATCCCGAGTGTTTGCATTTGTAGCTACTGACTGACTTTCTCTATTCTTGCTTTTTGCAGAGACCTGAAGCCTGAGAACATCCTCATCGACGGAGACGGCCACATCAGACTGACCGACTTTGGCCTCGCCAAGGAGATGATCGATGTACGCCCCAGTGATTCATTAGGCTTTGCTGGTTGTACCTTGAAAATCGACTGACTGAACGTGTTTGCAATGTTTATCGACACTTGAACAGGAGGACGATTCCGCCAAGACCATGTGCGGAACGCACGGTGGGTGAACGTCTTTGAACATCCCCTCTATTCTGAGTGTATGAGTATCACTACTGGTCCTCACATGGTTGTGTGTTAATCAAATTGTGTGTTTTAGAGTACATGCCGCCCGAGATGATCCGCGGCAAGGCGTACAACCAGGCGGCGGACTGGTGGGCACTCGGCGCGCTCATCTACGAGATGGTCACGGGCTACCCGCCGTTCCAGCACAAGAACCGCAAGAAGCTGCACCACAAGATCCTGAACGAGAAGCTGAGTCTGCCCAAGTGGCTCAGCTCGGACACGCACTCGATCCTGAAGCAGCTGCTCGAGCGCACGGTGGACAAGCGCCTGGGCTCGGGCAAGTCCACGATGTTCCAGGTGAAAGGTGTGCAGGCGATCAAGAAGCACGCGTTCTTCCGGGATATCGACTGGCACCTGCTCGCGCAGAAGAAGCTCGCGCCGCCGATCGTGCCGGCCGTCGAGAGCAACACGGACACGTCGTACTTCTCGGAGGAGTTCACGAAGCTCGCCGTGGGGCGACCGAGTCGCGGCGAGAGCCTCGAGGACGAGGCGAAGCTCTTCGAGCGCTTCTCGTTCATCGCCGAGGACATGAGGAGCTACGCGAGCGTGGTCGTCAACGGAGTTGCGCCGGAACCGACTGGACCAAGTCCAGAAGAGCTCGCGGAGCTCCAGAGTTCAGTCGCGAAGCTCCAGGTCGAGTCGGCGGTGGGATCCGCATGAAATACAATAGAAACAGGTTTGGCTATAGCCGTCGAAGGCTGACCGAAGATTTTCAAATGCACTCTGTGTGGTAGTTGATAGTAGCTAGTAGCTAGTAGTAGTAGGTTAGGAAGCTAAAGTAGATGTGATACAATTTGGTTTTTATAGAGAGAATATATTATATGAATTTGTGAATGGCGACGTCCATCGACGGCGTGAGCAAGTAAGAAGTTCATCAACGATCTGCGCGATCTGATCGCTATTAATGCTAAGACAAAAGCGCCATGATTCCTGGAGCTACTCTGCGAGTGGCCAACGATCCCAGACACCAAAGCGAGTCTCGTCGAAACGCACACGAAATCGCTTCGCGAGGCGTGAGAACCGCTTGAAGGGCTCTCCTCCATTCGAATTCAACGATACCTCATCGTCATTGGCCTGAGTGAGCACATCAAGAAGCGCTTATCTCCACCGTCGAGTCTTCAGACTGAGGTTCAGGCCCAGGCGCGCCATAACGAGGATGTCGAGAAGGCGTTCGTACAACCAGACACCTCGATGTCATATATTTGAGCTAACCCAAGTTTTGTGTCCATGTAGGTGGGATGATAAACTCATATAGCAGCAACAACCTCAATCAAATACAGCTCCTCGTGTAGTAACTAGAAGGTCTGCGCTCAGAACCCCAAGTGTGCGTCCAATGGGCTGCCGTGGTCGTCACTTGTGATTCTGGCAGATCACTCATGGTCTTCTGCTGGGTTGGTTGCGCATTGCAAGTCGCCACCAACCCCCTCCATCTCTCTCCACCTCACTCCAGAGTGAAGCGCAATGGAAGGCAACAGCACTGTTAGGCGTTTTGGTTGGGCTTGCCCGGGTCGGTCTTCACGCATGGAGAACAGTGAACTTGGTGACGACACGTACTAGTATTACGCAAGCTCGCATTTTTTGTATGAACGAAAATGATGTCTCGGCTCAATCACCATCCAACTTTTACTGTAGCAATACACCCTATTTTGGAAATGGTCTGGGACGGTGCTTTCTCGCTAGTCAACGGTTGTCAAGGAAGGCACCAATGTCATAATCGGGTGTTGTCCTTGCTTGTCAAATAACTGCTGCGTCTGAAAAGCTCATTCCCGAAATCGCCGGCAAGCGCACAAGCCGCACCCAATCGACGCGATGAGCAGCAACACCTCCAGCTCCAGTGCCAGCGCCGCCAACGCCGTGGTGCTCTCGACCGCCG
Organism: Globisporangium sylvaticum; assembly: GCA_023334975.1. NCBI lineage: Eukaryota > Oomycota > Peronosporomycetes > Pythiales > Pythiaceae > Globisporangium > Globisporangium sylvaticum. The sequence continues at coordinate 3,911 of JAADVK010001241.1, forward strand.
CGGCGTTCTGCACGGGCGTGCTCAGCGGCGCCGCGCTCTACGCTGCCTACGAGCGCAAGCAGCGCCGCGCGGCGCTCGCGTCCACGCACCCGCTGAACGCGCAGGACCCGCGCGAGATCACGCACCCGGCCGCGGGGCTCACGGAGCTCATCGTCAAGTACCACGAGAACCTCAAGCGCCAAGACGCGACGCGCGGCCAGGCGGGCTCGTCCTCGTACCCGGTGCGTGCCACCAGCCAGCCCGGCACCGTGAAGAACGCGCTCCCGGCGCACTGTCCCGAGGACCCGGAGAGCTACGCGGCGATCTTCAAGGACTGCGAGGACATCATCTTCCCGGCGCTCACGCACTGGGCGTCCCCGGACTTCTACGCGTACTTCAAGGTGTACGGCAGCGACCCGAGCGTGCTCGCCGACTACTTGTGCTCGTCGCTCAACGTCGTGGGCTTCTCGTGGGTGGCGGCCCCCGCCGCGACCGAGCTGGAGCAGGTCATGTGCGACTGGCTCGCCAAGCTGCTCAACCTCCCGGACTGCTTCATGACCACGTCCGTGGGCGGCGGCGTCATCCAGGGCTCGGCGAGTGAGTCGGCGCTCTGCGCGATGATCGCGGCGCGTCACGCGGTGCTCGGCGACCTGGAGGGCGAAGCGCGCGAGCACCGCGCGTCCAAGCTCTGCGTGTACGTGTCGGACCAGACCCACGCGATCGCTGAGAAGGGGTGCATGGTGCTGGACATCCCGCACTTGCGCGTGATCCCAACGAAGCGCGGCGTCGCGGATGTGGACAACTTCGGTCTCGCGCCAGAGGACGTCGCGACTGCGATGGAGAAGGACATCGCCGACGGGCTCGTGCCGTTCTTCCTCGTGCCGACTGTCGGCACCACGTCGACGACGGCGATTGACCCGATCCGTGCGCTTACAAAGGTCGCCCAGGCGCAGCCGTACCCGGTCTGGGTGCACGTGGACGGCGCCTACGGCGGCTGCGCGGCCGTGTGCCCCGAGTACCAGTCGTACTTCGACGGCGCCGAGGAGTGCGACTCGATCTGCGTGAACGCGCACAAGTGGCTGCTCGTGAGCTTCGACTGCAGTCTGCTCTGGGTGAAGGACCGGCGCCCGCTCATCCAGTCGCTCGCGCTCGACCCCGAGTACCTCAAGAACGACTTTATGTCGCAGATCAACTACAAGGACTGGCAGGTGCCGCTGGGGCGTCGCTTCCGCTCGCTCAAGCTCTGGTTCACACTGCGCCGCTTCGGCGCCGCGGGGCTTCGCGCGCACATCCGTCGCTCTATTTCGCTGGCCAAGCAGGCCGAGGCGCTGCTGCTCGCGGACGGCCGCTTCAAGATCTTCGTGCCCGTGCGCATGTCGCTCGTGTGCTTCTACGTGGGCTTTGGCGGCCGCGAGCTCAACGAGCACCTGCTGCGCCGCGTGAACGAGTCGGGCAAGGCGTTCCTGGTGCACTCAGTGGTCGACGGCGTCCACATCCTGCGCATGGCGATCGGCGGACTGGAGGTGAACGAGTCGAACGTCGAGAACTTTGTCCACTTGGTGAAGACGCAGCTCAACGAGCTCGTCGCGGAGAACCCAAAGTGGCAGCAGCAGGCTCTCGAGTACCAGCAGGCCAAGTAAGTAAGTAAGTGATGACAAAAGCCATAGACTTTTTTCTGGATGGTGCAGTTTTTTGAAGTAGTATCCGATAGAGAAGCAACGAAGAATACAATTTGGTTTTGAGCACAAACCTTTGCACACTTGCTGCATTTGGTTGCCTTAGCGCCATTAGCTTGTATCGTCCCACGGGCATCTACAAGCACAAAATTTGGGTTAGCTCACAGCAATGGCTTCGAGGCATCACCAGTCTGGAACAGCTTGTACGTCTTCTCGACATCCTCGATCTGGCGAGCGTGGGCCAGAACCTCAGTATGGGGACTCGAGGTTGGAGCTAAGCGGCTACTTGAACTTGAGGTGCTCACTAGTTGAGCCCCATGTTCATGACTGCGAGGCATCGCGGTGGCAAACCCAGCAGCGAGAGCTCGCGTGGAGGAGAACCCTTCAAGCGGTTCCCACGCCTCACGGAACGATTTCCCGCGCGTTTCGACGAGACTCGCTTTGAGCTTGGGGTTGTCAGCGACCAGCTCCCGCAGGTCCTTGATCTGCTTGCTCACGCCGTCGATGAACGCCAGGTCGTACGACAGCTCCAGTCGCGCACTGTGGTGCTCGATGAAGTCCACGACAGCACTGCGCTCGATCGCGACAAAGTCCAGTGGTCTTGTAAGTGGGATCGCGTCTTCAGCAGCAGCATTCACATCAGGAGGATCATCAGAACTGCTTCTTCTCTTGCTGGTACAAGCGCTTATCACGTTCAGGGACTGGAGAACGAAGCGACCGACTTGGTGGACCACATTCGCTTGCTCTTCTGGACTCAGGTTACTGTAGAGTCGGCGCGTCGACAGGTTGAGCGAGCGAAAGAACGCGACGATGCTGTCTTTCGTCCAGCGGAAGCGCTTCAGTCGCAGCGAGGCTTCATCTTCTGCAACGTGGTCGACTTGGTGGGCTTGCTCAATTCGAGCGATGCCAAGCTTCACTGTCTGATCCTGAACAAACTGCGTTAAAACGGCTCGATTGGAGGGTGGACGCTGCTGCTGTTCGGGCTTGTCGGTATCATCGTTGTTGTCGCTCAGAGCGCGATACATGGACTGGTAGTCGGACAGGACGTCGCTCAGCGCAAGGCATATGACCCACCACTCTGCCGACAATTTCGCTTCTAGTGGAGGCTCGATCTCGGACTGAAGCTGCCCGATTAGCTCTCGCCGCGTGACGAACCACTGGAGGGTTTCTAGAAGCAACCACGGAGCTGAGAGTCTCTTATTGGCGCGTAGGTTTGGACAAACCCCATGCGTTTTCGACCACTGCTGCTGTCCATGCAGGTACTGGACAACAGCATCTAGGCTTTCGAGGAAACCGACACTGCTGACTTGATCACTCGTTCCCTTCTCAGTGTTGGCGAGTAATCCATCGAGCGCCTTGAGCAAAGAAGCCTCCATCAGATCCGCGCCGCGCAGCACTCGATAGAACGGCGCAGCAGCTGCATCTTCAATCACATCCACGACTGACGAGACGACCTCCATACAGCGCATCGGGACTTCGTCGCACACGCCAATGAGCTTTTTCTGCCAATTCGAATCCAGAACCGACAAGGTCTTGGTGACCAGCGCTGCAGCATCTGCACTTGAGAAACCGTGGGCTGCTGTCGACTCGACTGGTGATGGATACGGCACAGTGATGAGATGGAAGTCTTCCACATCGGTGCCTTGTGAGCTGGGGAACCGAACTCGAACTTCAATCGCTGAACCATTTTCGGCACTGTCATCCGCTTCATCGTTTAAGCCAGAAGCTGGTCGTACCGGGCACTGCAGCGCAAGCGAATACGCCCAGGAGCTGCGCATCATGTCCGCGATCATCTGCAGATCCGTCGCCACCACGAGCTTCGCGTACTCGCGAATGTCCTCCTGCGAGGTGCTTCCGAGTCGCGATTCCAGCTTGAACTGCGCTCGCGAAATCGCGACGATCTTGGCGATTTGGTCGAACGTGACGCTGCCACCTAGCGTCAGCAGCTGCCGCACGTACGAGTATTCGCTCATGCTCTTGAGCGCGACGCCATACTTCGACACTGGTTGATCCGACGGTAGAACTGTTGTTGCACATTCACCACCATTGTTGCTGCTACTCTCGGCGCCATTTGATACTTGGGCAATCGAGGTCGCTCTCTCGCTATTGTAAACCGGTTGCAGCACAACGGCCGAAGAGCTGGAGGCCGGAGCCTGTCTGGGTGAGGCCGCACTACCATCTGGCTGGTCTGCACTGCTGCCATTGAGTGTCGTCTTCGCATTGTTGTCCTCATCATCACGTTGAGTGGTGTCAAACAAGCTTGGTACCAACTCTTCCACGATCGCTGGGCTTGTGATCTCAGTTAGAACCAGGACGGCTGCACTAGAATCCGTCACTTGTAGGACACTCTTGTCCTGATCTTGCTGCTGCTGCGCTGGCTGAGCTGGAGTGGAAATGTTGTTGCTGCTGGTGATGTTGCTCTTGGCGCGCGGCACCTTCCGTTCGTGTCTGCTTGGTGTCGACAGCGGAGGATTAAAAGCAGCAGCAACGACGGGATCGGTCGGATACTCGCCCGCGCTTGAGGTCGGATCGCCGAAGAACGCACTGAGCTGCTGGGAATATACGAGCTCTTCGCTTCGATCGCCCTCGCCCTCGCCACGACCACCATCGCCACCATCGCCATCGCTCCCTTTAGCAGGCGGCTGCAACAGGAAGCCGTGCAGCGCCTGCTCTTTCTTCACATGAGTCAGCAGCTGCTGGTACTCGCGCCACTTGCGCGGGTGCTGCTCCAAGTGGTGCGAGCGCATGTTGTCGGAGCGGAACGATTTCTTCCACGTCGCGATGCTGCGCGTGCGCGCGCGGCTCTTCTTCTCTCGCGGCGGCTCCTTGCTGTTACCACTATTGGTGGTACTGCTGCCACTGTTGCTGTTGCTGTTGCTGTTGCTGTTGCTGTTGCTGTTGCTGTTGGCATCAACGGTAGTGGCAGGCGGGCTCTTCCCACTCACAGACGTATCGTCGGGACTCTTTTCAGTAGGCGGTAGTGCAGCTTGAGCTTGATCATCGTTCACTGGCACAACTCCCGTCTTCTCGTCTCCCTCAAGGACCCGCTCTTCGCGGCCAAACACGGCGCAGAAGCGGCACTCGACGGCGAGCACGTCGCCGGAGCTCGCGTCGCGATCGAGGACCCGGACGCCGAAGTCGCGCGCGTACTCGTTGCGCCACGGGTGCACGCGCTTGGGTTTCTTGAGCGGCGGCGGCTGTGCCATGTTGCTAGTGCTGTGTGATTGCTCACTCCAGACTGCTGCGCCAGTATTGGACGCACGCAAATCTGTACGTTCTCTTAAAAAAAAAGGTAAACTCTAGGATGTGACCATTTTTCCAAAAGTAGGAAAAACACTTTTTGGATACATTTGCTATTTAACTCAGATCAGCACCTTTTTTGTACGACGAGGAAAGCTAGGTGCGTACACATTTACAAAAGTGGGTAAATCACTTTTCCGATACATTTGCTATTTAAAACAAAGCCGAGCCTTTTTTGTTCAGAATCGTTTTTAATAGAATGAATATGTACGCGTGCAAAATGCGCTGCTTTTTTCCGCTTGACACGACAGGATGTTCTGGTCTGCCCTAAGCGTTGGCGAAAACAGGACACCGCTTTCATTTAAGGTGAACTATCGATAATGACGTGGTACACATTAGGTGCCCTAATTAGGGCAAACTCTCTCTTGAAAACAGGGACGAAAGCAGGGCAAAAGACAGACTGCAACCTGCCCTTGGAAAGCGTGTGGGGATTTCAGATCTTCAACAACATGCTGAACTTGCTGAACATCGTCACTGAAAGTCAGTCTTTCAGCATGCGAATTGCGGATACAGTACCCTTCGACCACCTGCGCCTTTTCGGCGCAGGAAGCAGATCCAGCGACTAATCCTCCGTCCCGAAATGAATACACTTCTGTTTGGATTGGTTGGATCGATTCTGCGATGGCCTGCTCCAGCAGCCTACGACCAAGGCCAGCGACGATAAAATCTGTTGACCCGGATTGAAGGCCACACTGTTGATGCCACGACGACACTCCCGTCCAGCGAACAATCTCTCTGGCTCCCATGTTGAATACCGTATCTATCCAATCCAAAAGCGATACATGACATGCGAAGCTGCACCACAGCCTGCGGTGTGGTCCACAGGGACCACCTGCACCTCTGATTTCTCCCATTTTCACCACGAGAGAAACGTCATTTTAATCGCCGCTTGTCAAATGGGCGACACGTGGTTGCTGAACAAGCAAGGGAGCGAGCCTGGATTTCCTCTTTTCCAAGAGCACCCATCTGGGAAATGTCCCACCACTCGCTTTCAGGTCCCTCTCGGCTGCGTTGCTGTTTTTGGTACCGCAGCGAGCAACAGAAGCCATTTCGCGAGAGAGCCGCAAACAGAGTGCGAGTTGTCCAGTTCAAGAAAGGACATCATTTTGGTTTGATTATTCGTTGCGCCGAAAGATTTGAAATGGATTCAGTTTCCCACACAACTTCTGTTCTGTAAAGCTTCGTTTATGTTCGTTTCACTCCTTTTCACTTGGTCGATTTTCAAAATGCTGAAAGTCGTGATACATCTCAAGGTCCGCCTTTTGCCTGTTACCAACGGTTTACTCAAATGCATAGCACAGGCATCCGACAAAACAAAACTGCGGCACCTCCTCACGCACTCACTGAGAGCATTGCTCTTCGTCGCGCCATGCTCGACTCAACTCGCACCAATCCATGCAGCGCATGTGTAACACCACAGTAGTAGTCAAAAGAGAGGTTGAAGCGTTGGACTTGTACACGAGCCTTCGCTCACCACGACGCTACTCACGCGAGAGGTGGGGGCCACA
>JAADVK010001242.1:0-10372 GCA_023334975.1 Globisporangium sylvaticum
AGTGTGCTTGGGGTTGTCTTGGAAGGAAGTTGTGCAGCTTGTGGCTGAAAAGGAGGTCTCGCAAGAAGAGAGAATATTGAATAATGAGCGAGAGAGAGAGAGAGAGAGAGAGATGGCGATGCTAAGAGCACTCAAGTAGGTGGTGCATCAGCAACCCATCACTCATGCGTGAAGTATAGAGCTGCCACGTACGTGTGTACCTGTTTGTTTGCTCGCGGTGAGCCATGGCTTGAGAAAGACTTCTGGGATCTGCCATTCTGTTTGAATGAGTCGCAGCATTGTATATGGGTACATTCTGTACCCATGGGTTGAAAATGAAATCGTGCATTTTCTGATTCTGATTCAGCCTTTATGTACCCATGTGAGTGTGTTCATCTTGGTTGCAACTAGACGCTTGGGTGTTGCTGAGCTGACACCGGTGAACACATTCGAGAACTGAAAGCCCAAAATGTGCCATAAGCATCCTTCAGTCAGCCGGAACGCCAGAGAAGCAAGCCACTCACATCGTCCTCCGAGACGTATCTGGTATTCCTGATTTTTCAGACCCAGGCAAGTGGCCACGTCCATTAGTCAACTGAGCAATCCGGGGTTGACACAGAAACCGGAGTAGCCATTCCATGACTCGCTGTGGCTTTGCTGGGTACGAAATTACGTAGCTGTGCGCTCGAGTCTATGCGCTTTGGGGTAGTGCCTGTGGCCCAATGTAAACGCGAGGTGGTAAAGGTGCCTTTTACGTGTGTATGTGCGTGTGTTCCTGTGCCTCTACGCCCGCTGGCTCTGCGAATATGATACGTCAATGTGTCGTCCGACCATCTCTACAGCGCGATGGCAATGGCAAGGTCGTCCAAGGACGAGTCCTGATGTAAGAGCTCAGTTTGGTACGAATCGTACTCGTTGGGGGGCCACAGCGGACTCGAATGCAGCTATCCGGATATATAGCTCTGTGGCTATTAGGAGGAGGTATATAGTTGGTAACTGCGAAAGCTCAACAACAGAACAGTACGCAGCGCTCGTTCGTTGCCTTGGTTGCGTGCGCGCCGCAGGTTCTCGCGCGTGCTGTTCGACCACTACAAAAGGCATTTTTCGACACAACCCAACTTTCCAAACTCAATCTAGTCAGCTAGCTACACAACGCACGCACACACGCACAGCCAATATCTAATCCATCAGATATTTCTTTCCTGTTTGTTTGTACCCACCTTCTTCGCGACAAGCACCACCACCTAATGAAGCATGCGCTTGGCGCAACAACCAGCTCACTTTCCCGGTTAGTCTGGACAGGAACAACGCGAGTAACCCAACAAGAGCCATCCATCCAAGTTCCCAATATCCAATACTCGCAACAACAACAAAAACAGCGCGATGAACAATGTTTGGACAATCGAACAACCTTGTTGGACGGACACACTCGGCAGAGAAACATAGAATGAATTTGCGCCACCAGCCCCGTAAGGTGGCGCTGTCATCTTCTCGAGGGCCGAGGCTTCTCGATTTGCTCATGACGGAAAATCGCTCTGGGGGTATGGGCACTTCTTCTTCCCATTGTACTTGTGCGAGTAGGCTGGAGCGAGAAGAGAGAGAGAAAGCAAAGTCACTGAGCGAGCAGAAACCGATCCGAGCCCACTCGGGATCAGCGATTCTCGCAGGTACGCTGGGCAGGAAGACGGGTTCTCGTGCCCAGAAACGGTTGGGTCTTTTGCGTTGTGTTGCGGTGGGTTGGTTGGGTTGACAATCTCATCTTAAATCTCGCATTTAGTATTTTTTAGCTTTCTTCAAAGTAGAACACGCCTCCGTCGCCGTTGTCCGAGAGGCTCCCGTACGAGCCCCGCCTCTCTCGCCGGTCATACTGCGACTGCTGCTGTTGCTGCTGCGACTGGTCATGCCGACGGGAACTATAGCTCTGGTTCTGGCTCTGGGTGTGGCTGTGGTGGTTGAAATCTGCGCTGTCGTCCGAGAAACTCTGCTCTTCCTCCGTGATCGTCAGGTTCTCCATCAGCTCCGTGTACAGACCGTTCTCCGCGTACGCCTGTCGGATGCTGGACGACGATGGCGCGGACGACCTGTTTCTATTGAGTTGGTTGTGCGGACTCGTCTGCTGACCGACGCGGCGGAAATTGTGCATCGGCGCTCGCCCTTCGCGCGCAGCCGACATCACTGCAAGCGCCGGAGATTTCGACAAATCGAACTCGTCCAGCGCACGCGGTGACGGCGTCCTGTGGTCATACAGTCATGGATAAGGATCCAATCATTTAGGAACTGATTGAGCATGACCAACAGAAAAAAAAGATCCAGCGTAGCGCAATCTCTTACCAGGAGTGCTGGACGGGGTTGCCCTGACGCATGAAGCTGATATCCACAGGGCACGAGCTTGCAAACTGCACATTCACATACAAACATCAGCATCAAATCGCTCATCACCGGCACCAACAAGATCTCCCTCCATATCGGCAATAAATGGAAAATAATAAACCAGCGTACCTGCACAACCGACGGCGCGGCGGGTGAGTTGTTGCGGCTGGTGTGCACGGGCGGCGGCAGCAGCAGCTCGGGCATCGGGTTCTCGTCGATCTGCAGGAAGCTTGGCTCGGGGAGCGACCCAAAGCGCGGCGCGCGCGGCGGCTGGAAGCGCGCGTAGCTGCCGGGATTTGCGCTATTGCCGTTCCCGTTGTGCACGACCGGACACGACTGCGAGATGCCGTGCAGGTCGTTCAGCGACGGCGAGCCTCCGCGCGACGACGACGAGTTGGGCGGCGACGCGCGGCTTCGGTTGCTGATCGGGATCGGGCGCGTTCCGGACATGCTGGCGCGTGCTTTGAGCTTGGACGACGCGGAGAGATCAGTCGGTCGGTCTAGGGGCGGAAGAGAGCGAATGCGGAGAGAGCGTTCCTCACGAGAGAGAGAGAGAGAGAGGGCGAGAGGGAGGACGGGTACAAAGTGGGTTGACGATGCGGAGGGCTCTCTCGTGGGCCGTGTCGTGGACCTTCACTGACGATCGGAGACGCACGCACAACACACACACACACACTCGCTTGGTCGTCTTGGCTGGCGCTTTTGGCTCGGAATGGCTGTTTGTTTGTCTATGGAACAACCGAGAGTGTTTTTGGCCGTGTGTGTGAGCGACTGTGAGCGAGAGAGTGAGAGTGAGAGAGTGTGTTTGGTGATGTGATGTGTCTTGATACTTTTGATACCAAATTGGGAGGTGCATATTTGTGCCGCATCGAGTGGTACAACTGAGCCATTGTACCGTTTTATGCGGTACAGTTAGAGATAGAGAAAGTGCATGGGTTCGTGCAGATGGAAAAGTGGAATCTCTATAGTTGCATATTTTGCGTGAAGCAAGAGAGCGGGTGGCAAACTTTGCACACTAAAACTGTGTTTCAGCAGCAACTGGGTCTCTCGAAAGTTACATATTGCAATGTATTGCATTGTAAACAGGGCGAGCCACCATTTTCTTTCCTTTGTTTCCATCGGCGTGACGACACAAATTCCGATACAAATGCGGGCCGTCTTCCAACAACAAGCAGATCCGGTACAAAACACCCGCAACGAGGAAGACGACGAAGAAGAAGGATCAGGGCTTCACTCTGTGTGTGTACGCGTGCATATCCAACGCATCCATACGCAGAGCAGAGACTGCTGCGTGTGTGTACCTGTACCTGTGCACGTGTGTATCCCCTCACTGGTTCCCCCCTACAGCAGCACGCGACAACACAGATCAGAACAGACACACGCGACAGGCAAGAGTGATAGCGGATGGCGAGCCCGCATCGCGTCCAAGTGGCGGCGGCGCCGATGGAGCAGCAGATCCGCGAGCTCGATGAGCACGACGCCGCGCGCATGACGAGCGCCTACCAGCGGCTCCACACGCCGCCCAACCACAGCAGCAACAGCAGCAGCACGATAGCGCCACGGAGATCGAGTCTTACAGTCCAGAATGGCGGAGAAAACACAGCAGCAGCAAAGAGCCCGCATCACCAAGGGATCGCGATCACCAACGACGACGACGATGACGATGATGATGACGATGATGACGACGATGATGAACACAGCGCAGAACAGAAAGCCCGTCGCCGCCGCCGCGCGCGCGTGGACTCGGTGCGGTCGTCCACGTCCTCCACGGCGATGCTGCTCTCGGAGAGCAACACGCAGTGGCAGACGCGCATGAACCCGAGTCGCGACCTGAACAGGTTCACGAACCGCTTCCAGGACGAGCGGCTGGAGGAGTCGTATCAGTTGTACTCGTCGACGTGCGATTTCCCTGTCGCGCGGCGCATCATGCTGTTCCTGCTGGCGTTCGAGACTGGTGCGTACTTGCTGTTCGCGTACCTGAAGCACTCGTGCGCCGAGTCGCAGGCGGTCGCAAAGGCGAACTTGACGATGAAAGTGACGTTCGCTACGGTAGAAGATACGTCCCATAACCAAGCAACGGGCTGCTTCAGCTACGACATCAGCCAGGGCATCGACCAAGGCTACATCACGGTGCTGTGGCTCTTCGCGCCGTTCGCGTTCTTCTACGGACTCATGCCGCTCAAGTACTTTGAGGCGAGCATGCGGCTGCGCATCGGCGTGTACTACATCCGACGCAGGTGGAAGGAGATCGCGGCCGTGATCATCCTGCTCTGGTCGATCGGCATGGCGATCTTCATGAGCCAGACGCTCACGAAGATGCGCGCGCAGTTCCAGACGCGCATGTTCAAGAACTCGACCTGCGGGAAGAACATCACAGTACCATTCGACTGGTGGGAGGAGAGCAACTGGAAGGACGTGAACAAGGCGTTGTACGAGGACCACCCAATGAACCTGCGCGAGTGGATCTACGTCTACGACAGCAAGGTCGCGTACTCGGTGATCGTCGCGGTGCTGGCGGCGCTAGCGGCGTTTGTCGGGATCATGTCGGTGTCCATGAAGCTCGACTTTACGCACGTGCTCTTTGTGTGCTTCTCGCAGGCTGTGACGACGCTCATCCTCGTGATCACGGGGCCGTCGATGTCGCAGAACTCGGACATCGGCCACAAGGTGTCGAACCAGACCATGCTGTTCATGCTCTGCGTCGTGATGCCCGCGTGCGTGACGCTGATCGCAACGTATTCGGAAGACAGAGCTGCGCGGACGGCGTACGTGTCCAAGATCCACGCCGAGCGCATCAACACGACGCTGAAACTGGATCTGTCGGTGAAACGCAATGGGCTCGAGAACAAAAACGTCGGTGAAGAAGAGAAAGAGGCGATGGAAGAAGCGCTGGGGAACGAAGACGACATGGCGCTCTGTCAGAGCGTGGCGATCCCGTTCACAGATCTCAAGCTGAAGGACATTATCACGAAAGGACCCAGCGGTGACGTGCTGTTGGCGCAGTACCACGGCACGTCGGTCGTGTTTAAGCGGTTGGCAGTGACGTCTTTGACTCCCGAGGGCTTGAAGGACTTCAAGGTGCGCGTGGAGCTGCTGGCGTGTCTTCGGCATCCGAATGTGGTGCAGTTTATCGGCGCGACGTTTGACAACCTGGCGAACGTGGGGCTCGTGCTGGAGTACTTGGAGCGAGGCGACGTGCTGACACTACTGCGGAGCCAGATGACGCTGACGTGGAGCGATCCGCTGCTGAAGATCGCGACGGACGTGGCGCAGGGCATGACGTATCTGCACAACTGCGACCCGCCGCTCGTGCATCGCGACCTCAAGTCGTCGAATCTGCTGTGCACGCCCACGTATTCCTGCAAGATCTCGGACTTCGGCGAGTCAAAGCGGGTGCAGGCTGGTGCTGCGAGCCTATTCAGCACGATCGTCGGCACGCCGTACTGGCTGGCACCGGAGATCATCCGCGAGGAGAAGTACGACATGCAGGTGGACTGCTACAGCTTTGGGATCGTGCTGATCGAGTTAGAGACGCGAAAGGACCCGTATTTCGACCTGCGCGACTACAACACGGTGGACATCATGATGCTCGTGGCGCACGGCAACCTGCGACCGACGATCCCCGCGAGCTGCTCTCCGTACCGCCGCCAGCTGATCTCGCGGTGCCTGGATGCGGACCCACGGCGCCGCCCCAGGATGTCGGAGATCCTGAGTGTGCTGCAGAACGAGGTGCGCCAGGAGCTTTTGGCCCAGAGCTCGATCGACAACAGTCGCGACAAGCGCCGCTTGATGCTCATGCAGCGCCACCAGATGCTCAACCGCCGCGGGGTCTCGGCGCTCATGCTGGAAGACGACGACAGCAAGTAATGGATGGTGGGTGGATCAATCGGCTGAAGCTCAGGCTGAGCAAGCAAAAGCAAACGAAAAGGGTATGTGGTTCTTCACAAAACCTTTAGCTCTCTTAATTGTGTTTGATGCCATGTGAGCGCAAAAATGATCTCTAACTCTGATAAATATGAAAGAGCTCCCTCACTTTCTCGGCTCTCTCGATGGACCAGCAGAACTAATGTACACGAGCTGTTCTCTTTGTCTATCAGGACACCCACCCACTCACCTCACCACAGCCACACTCACAGCCACATACAGAACCCCAAAGGCTCACTCCTGCTCCTCAGAGTCGGATTTATAAGAATAGTAGTCCGTGTCCGACGCGAGGTCCTCGAGCTCACAGCCTTCGAGATGCGGCGGCAGGTCGGGGAATGGCCAGGCGCAGGACCACTTCTTGGGCTTGATGAACGCGATCTCGTCGAGGTCCACGTGCTGGTCGCGCAGGACGTGGCAGAGCGCCGTGAGGTTGCGCAGCGTGGGCTTGAAGTGGCCGCTGTGCGGCTCGATCGCGATGATCTTGCCGTGCTTGATCATGATCTTGCCCGCCGCGAAGATCGGCGCGCCGGCGACGAAGCTCGAGTGGTGGAACACGCCCTTGCGCTTGCGGCCCACGTACATGTTGCCCTGCAGGTCGATCACGAAGATCCACTTGCTCAGCTCGTCCGTGTGCACCAGCTCGTGCGTTGCCGCGTACTCTGCGAGCACCACGACATTCTCGTTCGAGTCTGAGTCTTCTCCTTCTTCAGTTCGCTGCTGATGGGATGCTGCTGATGACGAAGACGCCGTTGAAGGGGCGAATTGCACCTGGTAGAGCTTCCGGGCTTCTGCGTCGCAGTACTGGACGCACATGCTCTGCAGCGCGTCGCGACTGCACTCGGGCAACTCCAGCGCCTTGCCGTCGCCGTGGTCGAGCCAGTAGAAGAACGACGCATTCTGCTTGCTGTTCTTCGTGCTGTCTGATGTTGCTGCGAGTGCCGCCGTCGCCGTCGCCGCCATGGCGTCCTTCCAGGCGCGATGGAACGCGCGCAGGTGGAAGCCGTAGCGGTGCTGCTCGTCCAGCGCCTCGAGCCAAAAGTCCTTGTGCAGCATGGACGCACCGGCGGCGACAGCTTGTGATTGATCTTCTTCTCGGTCGTCCAGGTCCATGCTGCTTGCGCTATTTGAGCTGCTGGTTGTTGTCATTATCGGGTACTTGCGCATGCCGCGCGTGAGGTGCTTCATCATCTTGCGCAGTTGTTGCCAGCGCTCGCGTGCGCAAGTGGTTGCGGTTGTGCTTGTTGTTGCTTGCGCAATGCTGGACTTGTTGCTGCAATAACTTGCTGCCGCTTGAACCAACTGTTGCAGGACATCCTGCTGCTGCTTCTTCTGAACGAGTTCATCGCCGCTGCCTTCGTCCGGTTTATCTGCTATCAGAGCTGCGATGCCGTTGCATTGGACGAATGCCACTGCGTGCTCAGGGAGGACGTCGTGCTGCTGATGTTGCTCTTGTATCCGCATGGAAATATGGACCGAGCTGTTACACTTGCTTGCTTGTGTGTTTGCTTGCTTGCTTGTGTGTTTGCTTGCTTGCTTGTGTGTTTGCTTGCTTGTGCTTGCGCGCGCGAATTGGAGAGAAGCCCTTGCTTGCCTTCTTGTTGGCAGCCAAGTTCCTTGGGGTCTTTGCGCCGAAAAATTGCGGAGACAGCAGCAGCGACAGCGAGAGACGTTTGTGTGAAACACGGGGACTCTCGCAGGAGAGACGACGTGCGAGTTTACCCACGCATCACAAACGCGGAACATGCGACAACCAGGCACGTCGCCGCGCCTCGCAAGTTCAACAACAAGCCCCCTTCATGGCGAAGAAGCGCGAGACAAGCAAGCACCACCCTCTGTCTGACCTTTGCGAGACAAGCACGCAAGTGCTTGTGTGTCAACAAGCGCATCTGGGGTGTGCAAGAAAAAGCCCAAATGCGTACTGTACTGCTTCATAGAAGTATTGGTTTGGGAGAAGCACAAGGAGGGATGCCACTCCAAAATGTACTTTAGTGAGAGAGAAGGGTGCGAATGGTGGAAGAAAGAATCCATTTGTGTCCTGTGTGTGTCACACACAAAAGAACCTGGGACTCTCACTCGGTGCTTGCTGCCAAAGCCTGCAACTCACTCAACTCCTTCCTTCCACTGAGTGAACACACGCGTGAAGCTGGACGCGTCCGCTGATTGTGTGTGTGTGTGCGCTGAGCTTGATTTTCTTGTTTCTGTTTGCTCTTGCTTTTCTGCAACTCCAGTGACTGAAAAACATGCGAACGGAAGCATCATCACCTCAGGAAGTGTCACCAAGTCAAATCATCTCAGGTGTAAACTGTACCGAATTGTATGTGGCACACCCTAAATAGGTTTAGCCTCTGCATCTGATACCAATTTAGGGTGGATAACATTAAATGAGAAATAAAGTTCTGCTTTTATACACATACCCTCATGATGTAAAACATTGTTCCTTTTGACGAATGAAACGCATTCGGCAACCTGTTGTCCTGACACTAATACTATCGTATTTCTCCATTCGCTAGACTTGTCTTTCTTCGCTGCTGGAGTGCGCGTGATTTCTTATCAGTAGTGAAGCTAAGTGAACTTGGTTTGGACAGAGAGATCGAGAGGAAGGGCCAGCAGTGGATTCTCTGGCGTGCTTCTGTCTGGGTTGTTCGGTTGATAACCTGGATCCACGAACCCATAAGCAAGCACGCACTGCAGGTTTCTTTACCGTCACCCCGAAAAGGCGAGGCTGCTGCAGCTCGCTCAACTCCACGAACGACTGAGCGCATGAAGCTACACACGTATATGCACTGCCTGTACGCGCTGGACTTGATTTTCTAGTGCTCTTGATATTTGGTACACACTAGACTGGTTCAGAACTTGAGTTAGGTTGAAAATCGCATATGTGTATATATATTTGAAAATCACACCCTCATGATGCACACCTAGGTCCTCTCAACCCAACTCAGGTGAAGTGAATAACGAGCAGTTATTAGTTATTAGTTGTTCGCGACCATTTGCAGCAGCGTGTTGTCTGTAGCCTCCCTGAGCTCTAACCCGCAGGTCAGGCTGGCGAGGTGCCTTTACTATGAAGTTATTAGTCAGCCAGCCTCCCTCGTAGCCGAGTGGAAGGGCAACCAGCAAGCACATTGTCTGGATTCTCTGACGTGAGCGTGCTGCTGCTCCTGGATTTGATATATAACCTAGGTCCCAATGCTCGGAACCATTCGGAAGACCTAACAGCCCAGTTTGCTGTGCTTTCCTTCTTGACCATCACCATGCATTCCAGAGATTCGTTGTCGATCGACCTCCTCTCCCGGTTCTTTGCGTCGCCCCATTGGAATTCCTTCCTCGCCTTCTTCTGTCAACCCACTTGTAGCTACCGACCTGAAAATGTTGGAAGCTGGGATATTGGCTTGACTCACAACAGCCAGCGAGAGGATTCGAAAGGGCAAGAGTCATAAGTACGTGTATTCTCAATAATCAGATCCGTCAGAGTGCTATCATGCGATTGGCTGTCGCGTCATTTTGAATGGCTACACGGTTTAGTTCCAAAATGACGTTGTTATACTGGTGCTGGTCCTTTGAAAAGTCAGCTGTCCACTTTCAACCCATAATGTCGTTTAGGTACAAAATAAGTCAGAAAAATGCTATGTTGCCACTCGAGTTGTCCCACTTTTGCGCTCTATTTCTCAACCCATGGCTTGACTTTGTGTGGCCCTGAGCTCGTGTGACCCATCGTTGCCACGTCTTCTCATGAAAGGTGCCATTGTTTCAATCCATTGCTGCCACCAGCAATCGACACTTGTGAAACAACCCTCATCTCATTCGCTCTACGACGCTCTGTATGCTGCTGCAGCACAACGTCTAATTGCACCAATGGTCATCATGGCACACGCGCGGGTACTGTTCTGATGACGTTTTGAATGTTGCTGTTGCTCCTAGGTGCTCTTTGGCCCTAGGCGACTCATCGTCATCTCTCTCTCTCATTATTCAATATTCTCTCTTCTTGCGAGACCTCCTTTTCAGCCACAAGCTGCACAACTTCCTTCCAAGACAACCCCAAGCACACTCTTCCAAAATCACAATGGTATCTGGAGTGACAGACGCAGTAGTGCGCATCGTC
>JAADVK010001243.1:0-10349 GCA_023334975.1 Globisporangium sylvaticum
GGCACGGGCGACGCTGCAGCTGATGCGGTGGAAAGCTGGGACGGACCCATCGCTGGACCAGACGAAGTCGCGGCGGCATATGCTGGCGGAGCGGCATTCGGGTCACTCGTCGACGCTGCGGTGCTACTACTACTACTACTGGAGCTGCTGCTCTTCTTGGCGCTCGGCTCCTCTGATGCGGCCGTCGGCGGTGCTTTGGGTTCCGACATGGAACGCGGGCTTTCTTTCACTTGTGCTGCAATTCCACAAATGCGCGCAAATTACGAGGATCTTCAAGAGTCGCACGTCTAATTGTAAAAAAATGCCACTATCAAAGGGTTGAGTCGCCTTCGTTAATGGCAGAATGCCATTATCTTCTCTGCGACCAAAAACAGCTGGGTTCACCATTGGCAAATTCGCTCACAGGAGATTGAATGTCCAAGATGCAAAAAGGACGGTTTCTAAGGCATCATTTTCGACACAAATACTGAGCAAACGTTGAATAACATACTCTATGTTGATAGCAAAAGATGTACGTTAGTGTAACGTGTAAACAGTTATGTACAGCATATCAAGTAATATCTACATCAAAGTGAACAAAATCACGCCACAAATCTCAGGCTGCGTTTTCATTCCATGTGCGATCCTTTCTTGTCATGAAAGGATCGCACATGGACACAATCATCCGTCGTTCGCGTTGAGCATTCATCAAGAGGTAATACTTCAAACTGGCCAGCAGGTGGCAATCCGCCGCTGGGCAATTCCGATCCAGAGCTAATGAACGGCCTCTGCAACGGGCACTTCCACAATCTCTCTCGCGCGTACACATGCATACGCCATTGACAAAGACAGTCAAGGCGCTGTTAGATACTCGCTGGCTGACCACGACCTTCTCGCGCATCACAAGAACTATGGCGGCGAGCTCAATCGGCACGATACTGTGGGCGAATGCCCACCAACCAGACAGCGCCAAAAATGCTTTCGACTACATAGACCTACTCGGGAGCTGGTAACGCAACGCTCCTTGGTTTGCTTGCGGATAACAGAGAGAGGACCCGGGAGCACCAATTCTGGAGGTGGCGATGACGAGCTCAATGATACCGGCGAGAAAGGTGTGCGCATCGACTGAAGAACAGTTTTGCAGAGTCTCGGCATCACTCGTATACGGGTGTGTTCCCTACACACGAAGACGGTGTAGCCAGTCACGAACTTCTCTCGGATCTCTGCGCTCAGCGGTTTCAGCCAGTGAGCTCCAGTAGAGCCGAGTACTATAATACGCGATGCTGGGATGAATACGGGCATCAAGGAGAGGAGATATCGAATCACCAATGACTGATTGCATAAAGGTGCTGCTAGGTCTGGTGTAGTGCCGTGTAGTTCCCATTTGACATCTACACTAGAGCCTGTCGAGTGTGTGTGATCACTGCCCTTCAGCACACAGAGGGGGAGAAGCAACCGATCGCGATCATTCCGGTTGAGAACGACAGGGCAGCCTCAACATTCCACCTAGCCCCAAGATCACAGGTAGGGAGCGGCGAGCACGACAAGGCGTACATTTGAGATCTCGTCGCCGCGTCCAACCACGCGAGGTCCGGAGTTTGCTACTCGGTCAGCCCGCAACTCTATTCGCAATGCGTGCGTGTGGGGCAACATCTTTGGTGCTATAGGAAATTCAGTCACTGATATTCTGGATGACTGTCCGGGGTCTCGAACCGCTGATCTCAACACCCTTCCCATGTAATTATTAGTACGCAATCGCACGATGTTCACGTGTCAACTCACGCGCCGAATCAACCCCGCACCAAGACTGCGGGCTGCGAGGGCGATACTAACTTATGTACAACTTGAAACAAAGCTATACCCAAGGATACTCGACACTCCACTCTCAAGAGCAAGGCTACATCGCCGGCAATATCGCGTGGACGTGGAGGAGGGGATGAGAAGAGGCTGTGGCCTTGGTTCGGAATCTCGGCTGCCAGCCGGCCACCTTGCGTTCCATACCGGCAGTCACTTGATCGACCTGTGTCATAGAAACACCTTGCTCCTCATCACCGCACGAGCTCACTACATTTCACCTTCACCGTAGCCGGTCACGCGCTGCTTTGCCAGGCTCTTCTACCAGTTCGCGGATCCCGCAGAATGCGTTGGGCAACCGCATCTGAGCGCCAGAAATCGCTCCAGCGAGCTGGTTTTTCAGTCTTCAAGCACGCGAGGAGATCGGAGAGGACGATGGCGTGGACGCGCGCAGATTGGTTGCTGCTTGTGCTACAGAGAAGATCAGAGCAACAACGCATTTATGTATGTAGAAACAAACGCACTCGTCAACAGAAGACTGTCGGTCATCAAAACGTACCGTACTGGTCGACCGCATCGGAAGCATCTTCCGCCACTACACAACGAGCGTCTGAAGCCACGATGCTGCTGCGCCAGAACTGCTGATCTGGTGTTATCTCGGTTGTGGTAGTCGTGTTGACCTGGTGCTCGCGACTCGGGCGGTATTGGAGACCTGCTTGATACTTGCAGATCGCTCTGGTGGATGGCTTCAGTTTCCAGGAGTAGACTGTCGGGGCGGAGTGTGTCGCAAGCTCTGGAGTGTCGAGGTGGACGTGTGCGATCGAGAGTTGAGTGGTGGAGACGCCCGTGTCGTCGTCATCTGATCTTCTTGAACAGCGAAACAGTGTCGGCGTGCACACACGGACACGAGCACGAGCACGATTTCCGTCAGCGATTGTTTTCTTCTCTTTGGTGGTGGCACGACGAGCCAACGCGATAGCCTCGCAAGTGTACAGTGGACGCGAAGGAGGCACTAAATGTTCTTCCTGCTAGGTCAGCAGGGGGGGAATGGTGCGCGGCGCTGTGCTTTGGCTTCACGCGCAGCGACAGCGAAGGTGTCTGCTATCCTGAGTGCTAGTTCGGTTTGGCGATGCGCTCGATGAGTTCGATGCTGATGTCGTCTTGGGGGAAATTCAACGGCGTTGCATTTTCCTCCTGCGGCAGTGCTCTGTCTAGCTCTCGACAGCTTCGTCATCATCGCTACCTCTGAATTTGCCAGTGGCGAGTTGCTGCATGCTTGAGCGTGGAGTCGTCGGTCTCCTGCTGATCAGCAGAAGCCAGGGCGACTGCAACTCGAACAAACTGCCGCTCTTCAGAACGCTCGAAGCCATCGATATCGGGTTGGAGTCAGTCGCTGGTTCACTTCGGTCATCTTCATCGCCGTGGTCTACGCACCGCGATCGTAACGGCACCCGAGTCACAACGCACCTCAAATGTCGAGACACACAATCACAGCAATCCAGGCACGCCTGCGAGTCGGATATTCGCCCACAAGCGCATGTCTGTATACGTGCACACCGTCAGCAGTGGTGATGCATCTTTAGCCTTTTGTGTCTGCTCAGCTCAATTCACGATGCTTGTTGGTCGTTCGTTCATCGCCTGGGTGTTGTTATCTAGGATCTCGAGCTGGCTGCGCGTGGATCCCCATTCAACCCGGTGCACGCCTTGAACTTCTGGTCCACCGGGGCTGAACACGCGTCGCAGATTAGTTGGCGCGTCATGGCCCTCGGTCGAGGCGCAGGGCGGCAAGTCGTTCGTTCTTCCGCGAGATCGCGTGGGTTTCGATCGCACGTTTTGGTTACCTCAGTAGGCTGCTCCAGGTACGAGGTCGCTCAGGTGCCCCGTGCAGTACAACACATCGCGCTCTCAAACACGATCATGCTGCCACTGCGTACTTGTTGACCCAGTTTTGGATCCATCCAGCACCACCATGCGAGCGACACAAGTGACTCTTTGCCCACGACTCGCACACATTCTCTCTCTCTCTCTCTCTCTCTCTGCACATTGTGCGCGTGGAGGCTTGGACGAGACGACTGGTACAGTAGCTGGTGGCAAGATCTTGGATATCGCAGCAAGCTCGTGGCTCCGAGTCCTCGCACTTGATCCACCATATTGCGCTGATTCAATCTCGTCGCACAAACTCGGTGCCTGAGATGCGAGCACGAGGCCACGCTGCGTTGCATCTCCGGCAGTCGCTAGATCAACCTCCTTCATGAATAAAACAGCAGCAACTACATACGCGCACGAGAGGTGAGGCTAGCACCGTATCAAGCGCATGAAAGAGATACGACAGACTCTGAAGGAGCGAGTCGGGCACCTACCTGAATGCGATCTCGACTGGGTTGATGCGCGGAGGGGACTTTGTGGGTTAACGGACCTCTGGACAGTGTCTCCGGGTCCCGCAGGAACGTATGTGGGCAGCATCTAAGCGTCAGGAGCGCTGGATCGAGCTCGTTTTCAGTTGTGTTGTTGATATTCAGAGGACCGGAGATACCTGACGCCATGAGCAGTTGCGGATGGCAATCTTCACACGGCCACATACAGTAAGGGTCACAGCAGCGAAACACGTATCGTGTGAGCAATAACACCACCCACATCAAAAGAACCGAGAAATCAAACGCACCGTCCTTCGCACCGGAAGCAACTTGTATCATCATTGCGCTGGCGAAGATCAGTCGCCCTGAAAGCAAGCCACGATGCTTTGCTTTGCTGCTCTGGTGCACGAAGAGAATTGCGTCCAAGTACTAGTCCAATCGCATCCGTCTCGCTGATGCCTTATGGGTGGTGTACACATCTGGCGTGGCTCTACTCGCTTGGCCGGGCTGGTGCAGCGCAGGAGTTGGCGATGTCGACGCTGCAGCTGGGTCATTCGTTGGAGGTAGAGCGCTGGTACAATGGGTGGAACAAGCACCGGTGCGTGGTAGATGACGTGGAGGAATATGTGCACTTTCCAGGGGGTGGTGGCTGTCGGGAGCAGAACGTGGCGTCAGAGCTGGAGTGTCGGGAGTACTGTAAATGTGTGCGGGTAGCAACGTGGAGATAGAGCCGACCGTGTCTGGTGAGAGTTTGAGCAGCTCGATGGTGTCGGTGTGCCTAGGCATGGGCGGGTAGATTGTATCGGTTAGCTCGATGGCAGTGGTTTGACTGCCGCTGGTATTCTCGACGAGGCGATGCTAGAGATCTGTTCCCTCGCACGCCTGCAGATATAGGTGGGTCGGTGAGCGTGGGGTTTTCGGCTTTCGCTCTCGTGCATCGTCGTCGTCAGCACACTCCTCGGAACTGTCGGTGGGGGAAGCTGCTACTGCTGCATGAATAGTTGGTCATCGCTAGGCTGTTCAGCGTCTGCTCGTAGTTGTAGTACTGGATCACGAGTCTGGTTGACAGCAACGTGAACGTGTGGCGAGTGACGTTGTCTGCGAGAGTGCGCTGCGGGGATAGCCCCGATTACTGTTGCCTCGCGACCGCTTCGAATGCCGTATACGGACTTGTGTGCGTCAGGCGGCGAAGCATCAATCGCGTGCTCCAGTCTTTAGCTGGCTTCCTTGACTTGACTTGGCGGACCCCCGATGAGCATTTTCTGAGCTGGCGAACGGTGCTGTTGATGCAACATACACAAAAGCCGCACTTCATTAAGCTACTGCAGACCATTCACAGCCATTGATATGCAGCTTGGCTCACGCACCTAGAAGGCGCGAGCGATCACGCTCATCCACAATCCATAAACTGCCGCCACACAACAAAGCGGTGACGATAGCGGTTCAACACCGCGCTCCACTGCTCACTTCCGCGGTACTGGGTTGCCGACAAAAACCGAACTGGCGCAGGATCTACTTTTCTTCGCGCGCTTACGTGGACTGGGAAAGCACGGTGCTAATGGCGTCCGCCGCTCCCTGGTCCGCTCGAGATGAGCAGGTAGTCGAGCTTGTACTGGGGCCGCTGTTGTCACGAGACCAGTTGGCGATGAATGCGTCAAGCTCGTCACGCAGCGCGGATACAGATACCTCGAGCAACTTTGGCGGCAGACTCGAGTCTTCCTCTTCCTCGTCTTTGACGCCCAGCTCCTTGAACTTTGGACCTCCAGTTCGGACTGAAGAGCGGCAGCCAATAGCGGTGGCCGTCACTCTCTTCGTCGTCGTCGTCGACCTTGTTCTCCTAGCGTCTTATTGATTCGTCCACCTCCGGTCAAGAGCATCTTGAAGGTTGCTGCTTCATGATTCGCGCTCCGTGCTGTTGTTCTCTTTCTTCAGTTACGTCTTCTCGTCCTCTTTCGCAGCCTCCGATAGTCGTCCGCGTTCTGCTCTTCCTGTTGGATCGCATCGGCATCTTCTAGCTGTATGATCGTCACCGCGCCGTTCACATCACCGTCGCCATCATTCATCCTTCATCCTTCATCCTTCTGCTCGCTGCTGTTCTGGTTCATGATTTGGTTCCCCCACGCAGTACCAAGCGCGTGCTCGACGTCTGCCACCTCCACATTCTCATCGCCGTCGTCGACAAACTCTGCGGTCGTCATCTCAGTGTGGCGCTCTTGGGTTTTCTTGTTGTCGTCGGCTTCATCCAACTCCTTCTCTTCCTCATCACCATCTTGAAACACCCAGAAGGCTGCTGAGAGTCCTGCGGGTAGCAGAGCGTACGATGTTGCCTCATTGCGCTTGCAAGTTGTCGCGCTTCACCCCCTTCTCGTGCTTCTGCTGGTTCGCGCCTGCGATCCTGTGACACGAGCCTCTCGCTCCTGCGTTCTCGTCGTTCTTCCATGCCTTCGTCCATCTCTTCTTCCGCCAGCGCCAGCCAGCGTTCGTGTCGTCTTCTCCACTCTCATTCGCCATCAGCGTCACCGTTCACGAGCGTTCGTCTCCATCTCCATGCACCAATTCGCCTCCGCAGTGCCACACTGCTGCTGGTTCTGTTCGGCGTATATCCACCAGCCCAGCTTTTGCACCGTCACGCGAGTATCGAACGCTCGCTTTGGAAGTCGTGTGAAGCGTGACAGCAGAGTGTGGTTCGCGCTTGAGATCACTAGCGCGCCGACTGGACTTTGCGTAGCTCACGAGGGCGGCCACTATCATACTGCAGAGTAGCCAAATCTCTCTCGCGCACGCGCGGTGGGCACGGCGCGGCGGCTCTCGGCCCACTTGCATCGCATGCGTACGAATGGCTTCGAATGACACGCTGCAGCAACCAAGCCATTTGCACCAAAAAGCAATGTTCGCGCCACGATTCAAAGCCACATCAAAGTACTGTACACGGAACAGAGTACTTTGTCTGGTCGTACCTAAAACGAACGATGCAGTAAAACAGGCATTCAATATATTACTGTGAGAAGGGGAATAACTTCACTTTCGTGCAAGTTTGCATATGCAGGTATTGTAGTCTATACGGTAGTGAGATGGTTGAAGCTTTCCAGCATGTTTGTTGGATGCATGGCACGAAAAGTGAGGAGTCTCAGGTTCAGCAAAGTGTTCCAGCTTGGATTTGCGCGTCAGCCAACCGCGGGGCGTCATTCTGACCAAGCGTTGATTTACGCGTGAGTCAGGTTGGCTGACCGACAGAGCAGCAGTGACACACACAGGTCGTTTTGCAGCATCATTCCTGGCTTCTGAAGTTGTTGTACCTGGCTTGGTGGCACCGCCACAACTCGACTTTCCTCCATTCTCAGCGAGTCTCGACGGATCTGAGATCCTGAGCCTGCTGAAAGCGTTGACGCTGGCTTTTTTCTCATAGAAGAGAGTTCGCAAGCCAGCCAGCTTTTCTTTTTAACATAGAACTGAGAAGAGGCAATCTGACCCACACCCGACGGACAAAATGTAGAGATCTAGACAACCTGGTGCCACCTTGCGTTCTCCATGGAGTTGCGCCGTACGGGGGCGGCACTTGCACTCATTACACTCCACGCAAGCGGGACATTTCGTCATGATGCCCTCCAGAGAGTTTGTCATAGCTGTACCGCACACACACACGTAACTTCCGACCACATGTTTGTTTGTTTCTTTGGGTGGGTGGCGCAGTTGCCATTGCAACCGCAACGTTCAAACACATTAAGTCAGCACCAATCTCTCCACGCACTCGGACAGATTTCATTTTACGCATCACCCGATCCCCGCACTGGCAAGTTGTGGTGTACAGTTGCAATTGCTGCAAGAATTGTTCTGCTGGTTATATGCGATTGCGCTTGTACGCACACATTTGCGCTCGACGCAAACGCGAAGCACAGCAAAGACTTGCAGCTTGCGCGACAAAACACACGCAAGCTTAAGCTCGTCTCGGATTGCCTGTACAAGTCAATTTTTGAAGTCAGAAAAGTGCGGCAGTTTGATAACCCCCGTTGTGGCCGACCCACGCAACGCACATTGCACACATGCGGCGGTCACTGACGCAGCCAGCAAGCGAGTAAAGGAGAGGCCGACATTAATGCTGATGCAGAAGCACTGCAGACACCAGCGCTCCGCAGGTTGTTCAGATCCAAGTTTTCCCTACAAGTTATTCTAATGCTAAAGATTGTATCACCACTGTTCGTGCTTGAAGATGAGCTTCCTTTGCTGGCAATTGCGAGTGGCTTTTCTATGGTCCGGTCGTGAATGCTGGTCCAGCGCCCCGTCTTTGCACACTATGCTTCCCCTTGACGCCCGCCACAAACGACCGTTATTTCTCGTACTGGTCAATTACGCCTCAATGGGCCCAGCACGATTTTTCGTAATCGTCCAATTACTGTCTTGACGCCCAGCACGAAAAAAAAGTGTCGTGCTGGTTGCCAAGCCGATTTTGGATTGGGCGTTTTTATGTGACCGAGTGAAACTTTCCACTTCTTATGCTTGTGTTCACTATTGGTAACGGACGGTTGCTTCACTCGGGGAGAACAGGGCTGGGGCTTCTTGAGTGAAGAATGGGTACAGAAGAGCATACAAACTCCTCGACAGAGCCGTGTCGCAGTTTCAGCATACAGAAACCAAGTACAGCACGAGTTTCCACACATTTTATCCACACGAAATACTGATGCAGCGACTTGTTGACTCAATTGCAATTTACACCATGTCGCCTGCAATACTCGAGCACGTATCAAAGTATCAAAGCGATCTCAAACGAGAAAGAGCATTTACAATTGAGAGAGAGAGAGAAGGTGGTGCTTGCGCTTGTGGAGGATCGAGAGCGCGGAACGTGGTGGACGTGTCGTGCTTTTGCTTTGTTCTGTGCGGCAGCCAAGGATTCCATGCGTCTCTTCTCCAGGCATTGCAAACGCAAAATGGACAGCGAGCCACAACCAAACCACAACCTTTTGTTCCGGCCTGAACGCCTACACTTTTTTTACATCAACAACAGTTTGAAAACAGGAGATCCTCAAAGGTTGCAACACATAGTCAAACCAAGTCACGCATGCATCAATGGAGAAATGAACACATCCAAGCAGATGAATGGAAGCACGCCACTTGGAAATAGACGCAGATCCTCTGGGCAGCATAGGCAAAGAGATTGACTGGCGCCTGTGGCTTCACGCCGCTCTTCTTGTGCGCAGCGCTTGTTGGAGCAAGCGCCATCCAGCCATGTGGGCTTGGAAACCGGCCAATTGCATGCTTGGCTTTTCATGATGCACAACCAACTGGGCACCCATGCGGAGGAGGAGGAGCCCAAAATGCCAAGGAAGTCGCCCAAGACTGAATCTTTGCGGCTTTTCTCGCGCAACCGCCCTTCTGCGCAGCTTTCGTCCCACTCTTTGAGCCCAAAACAATATCTGTTTGGGCTCCTCGACCACACCATACAAAGCCCAAATCAATCGGCAGGACGCGCACACACGTGATCCATCAACAGCTGCAAAATCGCACTCACTCGCACGAGAAGAGGAGAGAGAATACCGACGTTCATTCACGGCTAGATGAGTGAAAGAGGTGTTCTGCACGTCGCTTCAATGTACAGTACAATCGTGTGTGCACTTTTTTATTTATATGATGTATTCGATTTGTTTTATTCGCGGTTGAAGACCGAATGCGCGCCAGGTCGCTTTGCGGTTCCCCTTGTTTGTTTGTGTGCACAGTTCAAGCAAGGCGACTTGCTTGTTTGTTTGTTTGCTTGCTTGTGCTGGGCCTGCAAACCCACTCTCGCCCCTCACTTTGCCCGCCCACTCACCCCTGCAAACCGCGCGCACTTCACCTGAGCGCTCACTCTTCAATTTTCCCCGCCGCGGAAAGACCTCTCGACGCCCGCCCCATTTCCCTTTGGACGCCCGCGCCGACCGATCAACGCCCGCGACTTGGAGAACGAAAGCACCAAGGAAACTTACTCCTCGCTCCAGTGGAACCAGTTACCATGGCGGACAAGGCTTCGCTGCTGCGCTCGGAAGACGAGAGCGACGTGCCGCAGGTGTACAGGTCGCTCAACTTCAAGAGCATCCAGGACCCGTACTCGCACCGCGACGACGACATGATCAGCCGCTACTCGACGATCCGCGCGGACAACCTCGACAACATGCTCTCGGGCGGACTCGAGCGCTTCTACAAGAAGTACAACCACTTGTCGCGCAAGATCAACCTGCAGCTGCCGACCCCGGA
>JAADVK010001244.1:0-10339 GCA_023334975.1 Globisporangium sylvaticum
CAGGTGCCTCCGTTGTACGTGCTCCACGTGAACGCGCGGCAACCGCCCCACTTGCGACAGATATCGCAGCACGGCTCGGCCTTGCCACTCACGGCGCTGCCGATATCGTTGCCCTCGTAGTTGACACCGTCTTCGAGTCTGCAGGGTCCCGATGAGCCGGAAGTCGAGAACCCGTGTGGGAAGTTGCCCTGCTTGTACGAGCGGTCGACGTTGAACCAACCGAAGTGACGCTCCAGTTCCACGTACACAGTCTTGTCGTCGGCGCGGCGATCGAACGCCTGGAACCAGAACTTCGGCAGACCAGCGTACTCAGCAGGCGTCCAGTCCACGACCGCTTCGTAGTAGTTGACCGAACCCCACAGACTCGGTCGCACGCGTGGCGAGACGCTCGACGGCTCGCCGGCGGTCGGGAAACCCGTCTCCGTCAGACGCAATTTGTTGCGCGGGTACTTGTTTGCAACTTTGTTCCAGAGCGCGTCGAGCAAGTACACTGGCTTGGACTCGTCGTAGCCGTTGTCGAAGAACGGGTAGATGTTCACGCCGAGGATGTCGAGGTTGTTGGCGAGGTTCCACATCTCGCCGTCAAGGTTCGAGTCCAGGTACTCGGTCACGCGCTGCACGGTACCCCACTTGACTCGGTTAGCGTTACCACCGACCGCCTGCTTGATCTCGTTCACCTTACCGAGGATGTACCCGCTGCGCTGGTCAGGGTCCATCATGTTCTCATTGCCGACCATGACGACTTCGACCGTGCCTGGGTAGTTGTTGACCGCGTTCGCGACCGCTCGGAGCTCCGCGGACCACCAGGATTCGGTGGTGAGCATCACACCGAGGTACAGCTTGAGGTTGTACTTGGCGGCGATGGGAGCGATCTCGATATCGAAGTGCATCGCATGGTACGTGCGGACGTGCGTAATGTGCTTGCTCATGAGACGGAAGTCGTCATCGATCGCCTGGCGAAGAGCGTTGACGTCGGTACCACCGCCGTTGACAGGGTACTGAGGGTTGTGGAACGGCGCGTAGCACGCAGCCATGTAGCCCGATCCCGAGCCGAGGTTACGGTGGACCGTGGTGTTCTGGACTGCGTGAGCGCTTGTGGCGCTGGCAGTGAGCAAGGACGCAGCAACGAGTGCTACCGCCTTGCAGATCTTGAGCAGAGCCATGCTTATTTGTATCCGACTGTACTCCTTGCTGCTGCTGGGGTGTGTTGCGGGTGGCGAATTGGAAAGTGAGCTCCAGATCAACTACCGCGCTTGCCGATCACGAAGCTGCAGCAAGAGGAGAAGCGGCAGGTACTGGAATAGTGATGACTCCGTCTGATACAATCTCTTTTTCCCTCGCGCGCATAAGTACACGCAGCCAAGAGCTCACATCAAATCCAGCGAGAAAGAGAGGGCAGGAGGATGATCGATTCAGATCCATAAAATACGAAATAACAGGTCTTGTAAGCGAAAAACAATAGGCTCTGCTGATTACTTGGATATCGAAGCAAAAGCGCACCCACAGCGTGTGGGATCGTAGTTGAGGAGGATGGATTGGAGACCGTCCGGAGCCACACAAGGAAGTGCACAGTGATAGTGAACTGGGCTGGGGGGAGAAGCACAACAGCCTACCTTCGCTGTGGTGGACTTACATCAGATCCTTCACTATCATTAGAAAGAATGCACCACCATTTTCCGCAGTGACATGCTTCAATCACGATTGACAAAGGGACACTTTCGCGGAGGACAACCATTACTGAGTGTATTCGTTAAAGTACCCATTGCTCTGAATGTCAGCATGTATCGCTACTTTGCCTTCGATCAGCAAAAATATGCTCAACTTGAGCGAGAGCATACAGTATACTTTTGGGTGAATTCTGAAACTGACGCCCACGCCACATCTGACTTGCGTCCACAAGACGGACCCTAACCCGCCCTCGAAAATCAAAATGCTCCGACTCCTCCACAACAAACGACTGGCAGTGAAACGCGAGGACTCTCAAGTTGGAGTCCGTACGTATATATTGTAGCTCTTCGATCGCTTTTTGCGGCAAAGTTCAACTTGATAAAAGATAAAACATTGTAGTCTCAGTGTTTGATGGGCCATCTCGTAGCCACGCTTCGTGCACTTGTGGATTTTGTTTGACCGTTCTTCTGGAGGCGTGTTCGTGCAACTCACGCCAACGAAGCGACTGCGACGTCAGTCGATCCGACGAGTGTGTTTCATCGACACACAACCTCCTGAACGAAAAGAAAAGAAAAGATTCGGTCGCTGCTGCAAGTGGGCTCGTAATCAAATTCCGTAGAGGTCGCTCGTAAACATACTAAACAATACTCTGAAACACACACACACACTCGGAGTCAAACGCGTCCGTCGCATCGGGTTGCCTGTCTAATGCGCGGCAAAAGGATTGCAAGTGCAACTGCTGCTGCATGTGTGGCATTGTTCAGATCTGAGCGATCACCACGGCTGATGAATTGCATCTCGAAGCTGGAAGGTTAAGCTGCGCTATCACTTTCCAGTGTCGAGCAAAGACGAATCTAGAGGTTCAAGTCTGTTTATTTGTTCCAGAGTACAGAGGTTGACACGGGAAAAGCATATGCTGCAGAATCCTTACCGATTTATTAAGCATGGATCCGCTCCATCGAGAGACCATGACTTCATCACTCAGAGGTGTGCAAGTGTCGTTTTCAGGTCGAACTTGTTGATGGATATTCGACGGGTTTGTAAATTGAAGATGGATATTTGTGCGTCTGCATTGACGCACAAAATAGGGAGACGAAGCGGCGAGCACACGATTCGAAGACACGACCGCTTCTTGTCTGCCGCAAGCGTCAGCCAGGTTGATGTATGGAGTACGGGTCATGCTCGCATTCTCCACATTCCCCACCACCACCATAACAACACGCCGACGACAAAATTAAAGGTATCTGACTGGACCCCTAGGATGAGGAGAAATGCAAAGCTACAGGCGGCAAAAGGAGCTGGCGTCGATTTGAAAAAGGGATACACTGAATCGCAAATACTAGCACCTGAAGTAAGATACTATCGGACAATATCTCTGATACAGATGTACTTCTCCTCTTATGAATGGAATGCATGCAGGATATCGATATATCACCGACGGATGCTTCTGGTCTGTATATCACTCAATAAATATCCCAGGAAGGAGTCTGCTGTGTCTTAGCCCACCTATCATGGGACCAAGATGTAGGGCACAATAGCATCTTTGAAGCGCGCTATGCACACACTGATATCCCATGTTGAAGTCGCAATTCGCGAATAAGACATTTGTTGTCACTCCTGTTGCTTCCTGTAACTTAAATGAGTCACTGGTGATGGAATCTGGAGAAGCGGAGAACGCCACGAGTCTCAGCTCCCAGAGTCACTATGAAACCACGTTGACAGTATGATGGGATTCCCTTTTCCGCAAACACCTGTATCTGCAATATCAACCTTCGCACGTGCACTGCTAAAGCCGGTTCGTAGTTGAGTTTGGTGGTGCCAAGGAGGTCACGAACCTCATCATATTGCTCTGGTTGCTCTGGGTATCGAAAGCTTAAACGTTAAGTAGATTACCTTCTCTGTGAGCCCGTGACAAAAACAACAAACAAATCAGACACACAGATTGACCCATTTGTATTTTGCTTGGGGTGGAATCCCATGATGTGGAGTGCTCGGTCTAAATGTGGAGCTATTACATTATCTACAGTAGTCCCGTTGTTTTGCCATTTGAATCTCAGCCACTTCATTTTGCAGACGACCAAGCAGCAGATGAACGTGATCAACCCGAGCGAGCTGAGCAGCGCGGACGGCGCGCCGCTGCTGCGCACGGGCAGCGAGCAGGAAGAAGAGTTCCTCATGGCGCAGTTCGCGGGCGTGGAGCTGCACGTGAGCGTGCCGGAGGGCGAGAGCGAGCAGCTGCCGCAGAACCAGAGCGCGGGCACGCTCTACGTCACCACAAAGTGCGTTCTTGTTTCTTTGTGTCTGTGTACATGCATGAGAGAGACTGGACGTCGTTGGATCCTATTGAGTGTCTGTGACTGACGTGTATCTGTGTGGATGTTATTGTGCTTTTGCTATAGACGCATTGTGTGGATCGGCGACCGCCGCGCCGCGCGCGTGGGCTACGGCTGGGAGACGAGCAACATCACGCTGCACGCCATTTCGCGCGACGAGAGCGCGTTCCCAAGACCGTGCCTCTACTGCCAGGTACGCGCAAGACAGCGACTCAAGACTGAGGCTATCGCATCCACACATGCCCACAGACATGCCTGTTGTCGAGTAGAGTGGGTCATGAGCCAGAATGATATGTCGCTGATTGCTCACGCCGCGCTCGCTTTTGCACCCCTCCGATTGACGACAGGTGGATGCCGAAGATGTCGGCGAGATCCGCTTCGTGCCGTCCGACCCAAAGCAGCGTACGTATCTATTTCTTGACAACCTGTCACGATATCTGTGCGAGCGGCGCTAGCCTTGTATAGGCATATAAATGTGCTAGCAGTGACATGTTCTCTCAATAATACCTACAGTGCAAGAGCTCTTCGAGGCGTTCTCCAAGTCGGCGGAGCTGAATCCGGACGATGACGACGAAGGCGAGGGTGAGGGCGACGACGGATGGATCTTCGACGAGGACGAAGTGAACAACGGCGTGCGCGCAGCGGAGATCGCGGCGCATCTGGACTCGGTGCTGCACATTTCGCCCGCGCTGCAGCAGCAGCAACAAATGCCAGAGGCGGGCCAGTTTGACGACGCCGACGAGGACGATCTTCTCTAAGAACACATTTCAAAAAAAGTGTCAGCGAGCGTTTTATCTGGATTGGCATGACCTGCTATTATCTCGAGATGATTCAACGTGTCAGATGGTGAGGGTAGTCCAGTACAGTAAGTAGTTACCGAGAGTGGAGGCAAATTCAGGCACCGAGATACTTCCCCCCTCCCCCTGAGAATTGAGTTTATTTAGCGTTGTTTCGTGTTTCTTTGTCATTGTATTTTGTCTCTTTCTGGGAATCCGCTGCTCTGCCTGCGTCCGAAGGATGCTCCCCCCACGCCAGCTAGCAAAGAAAGATAATCAGGTCGCTGCAGTCGCAACTACAGCTTCGCTCGACGTCCAGATCAGCCATTCATTCCGCTGTGCTCTGCGGATGCTGCTGCTTTAGACCTTGTGGATCATGTTCTCTTTGTTGATCAGGTGGCATGTGGTCTCCACGAGACGCAGCAGCTGCGAGATGTCGGCCGACCAATTGGAGAGCTGCTCCTCGGGCGACAGCGGACGCAGGAACGAGATGAGCTTCGCCGGGCGGTCGATCTTCGCGTAGATCGAGCCGTCGCTCACCAGCGTCGAGATGCTGCGCTCCGTCAGCTATAGTAACAAATAGTACCCACAAATGTTAGTGAACCCGTTTCGACTCAGCCCCTTCCAAGTACCACACGCCACGCATCAACACACACTGCAAAGCAAAGCACAGTAACGTACATCTTCCGAGAGACCGATCATGTTCGCGAGGTGCGGGAGGCGGATGCGCTCGTAGTGCTCGGCGACCACGCGGATGTTGTGCTCCGTCACGCGCGTGTGCAGCTGCGCGAACCACTCGGTGCCGCGCTCCACGTGGTTGAAGATCGGATGCTTCTTGAGCGTCTCGTCCTGCGGCAGCGGGTACCCGATGATCTCCTTCGTCGTGAACTTGGTCAGCAGCGAGTGGAACTCCGGGACCTTCTCGAGCAGCTTCTCGCCCGCGAGCTTGTGCAGTAAGTCGCTCTGCAGGTTCGAGTACGGCGACAGGATCACAAAGATCGCCGCGTGCTGGAGCGCTTTCCGCCACTGCTCGTCGCTCGCCTTGACCGTGTCCGTGTTGAAGATCGCCACCCAGTGGCGGCACAGCTCCAGCGTGTTGTTCTCGTGCGTGTCGTACTCGATCATCAGGCTGTAGAACTTGAGCTTGCACTCCTGCATTCCCATTAAGATACACAAGACACAACACACACACACACACACACACATGATCAGTCTCTCTCAATAGCCCACGTAGCACAACCGCCCTTTTTCAGTCAACAACGCACCTGGAAGCCGCTCTCCTCGAGCGTGCGGCGCAGGATCTTCTTCGACAGGATGTTCGCGCGCACAAAGTCCTTCTTCGCGAGCGTCAGGCGCACTTGCTCAAGGATGTACTCGGTCTTCTCGAGCTTCGTCATCGCGCCGTACGTCTCGACGTGCACCTCCTGCAGGATCGTCGCAGCCTCGTCGATCTCGCCGCGCGCCTCTTTCATGCGCGAGAGCAGCTGCGTGAGCGTCGCGCGCTCCTTCTCCAGGAAGATCTTGCCCTCGGCCACCGCGCGCAGCGAGTGGATGAGCTCCATCTTGACCGACTCGGACGGCGTCTCGGCCAGAAACTCCATCGCGCGCTGCACGATGACGGTGATCGCGCCGGACTTCTGCGCGCGGCGCTTCGAGAGCAGCGAGATGTGGTCCTTGAGCAGCTCCCAGCGCTTGTACTGCGCGCAGAGCTGCAGCACGGACGCCACGATGAGCTTGAGCGTCGGGATGTCGTTCGCGAGGCGCGCCTGCTTCTCGAGCCCGAGCAGCAGCTCGCAGCCGGCCTCCACGTTGCCGCTCGCGGCCACGGACTGCGCCTGCGGCAGCAGCTGCTGGTACTCGCTCGTGTAGTCGTGCTTCTTGCCCAGTTCTTCGCTGCTCATGGTGAAGTGAGGGAGTGTTGTTGCTTTGATGCGGGGCTTTCGTTCTGCTGCTGCTGCAGTGGAAGTGTATGAAGATCTATCTGGGCGAAATCTTTTGAGAAAGAAAGAGAGAGCGGATGAAGGAAAGAAGGAGGGGGAGCATGGGCTTGGGTATGGGCATGGCGCTCTGGTTACGCGGGTTACAGAGGTCGCGACGCACTAAATCACTCTCCTAAAGTACGAAAAATGTGGTCCACGCGACTTTACGACAAAATGCATTTCGATCGTGACGAAAGTGAGTAGTATGGGGTTTTGTATGCTTTGGCGGCGAAACGCATTTTGTCACAGATTCAAATAGCGCGCCGCGATAGTGAAGCTAGCGAGGGAGTCCTCCAAGCTGGAAGGCGAATGAGCCTTCTGGTCGTCCGAGAGTCCCTACTTTACGATCCAGTTCGCCTATCCAGTCCAGATGATGAAGAGCCCCGCAGCGACGAGCACGAGCGCGAGCAGCAGCAGCAGTAGCAGCAGCGCCAGCAGCAGCCATGTAGACAGTCAAGGTGCTCGCGGAGTTTGGCGAGCCGCCGGTGAGGACCTGCATCAGGACCCTAAATCAGGTGCAGGGGTGCGTCGCCACCTTCAGACGAACTCTTCAACTTGAGCGCGCTTCTCGCACAGCGCGCTCTTGCAGAGCGCTGTCGGACCAGTGACCCAGAGACGCTCGGACCAAAAACTTTAAAAAGAAACAGCTCTCGATGAGCAAGCAGAAGACGAGCTCGTGCGCCCGATGCGTGAAGCTCAGTGCCGAAAGAGGCGAGCGCGCACGCCTCTCATTCCAGGAAGCATTTCAGGAAGTGGTGCAAAAAGGCGGTTTAGCCTGCGCATATCGAGCAGTGCCGGTCGATCGAGGATCGGTCCGATCGATGCTGCACTACTCGGGCGGCCGCGGCGTCCATCGAGATGATCTCGAAACGGACCGATTTGCGACAACACCGCGCGGGGGTCTGGCTGCCTTTGATCTTTCACACGCCCCGACAAATCGCCATCCGCCTGTCAGCCAGTTAGCACGATAATTAAAAGCGTAACCATGAGGCGCCACCATTATCCGTTCCGTCCACGAAGCGCGGACCCAGAGGGTCTGACGAAGACTCCATGAAGAGGGTCCACATGATATCATGTGATATCATGGCTCTCGTGTCATGTGCGCTTGCAAATATACTGTATGTACATGTATTCTCTCTCGATCCTCCGCCTCGCCTTCTCATAATTTACATGCCTTCCGACCATACACTCCATCCGCATCCTCATCCTCATCCTGCTCTACTGCTACTAATAACTGCTACTCTCATATCTGAATCCCTCAATCACCCCTCTCACTCACTCCGGCTGGCGGTGCTCGTCGCACGGAGGCGACGCGCTGCCTTCCGAGAACGAGTCAAAGGTGCGTTTCCGAGACGAGGACGTGGAGGACGACAGCGAGGACCTGCTGGAGCTGTCGTTGCTATTGTTGTTGTTGTTGTTGTTGCTATTGCCACCAGCCGAGCCACCGTCAAGCTTGAGCTTCCGGCTTCTTAGGTACGTGAGCGCGTTGCGCAGCTGGATCTTGGTGGGCATGAGGTCGGCGCCGAACGCCCCCTGACGGTGGATCTTGAGCAGCTCCTTGAAGATCACCATGGGCTTCACGTCGCGGTTCGCCTGCAGCATGCGCACGATGTGCGTCTTCATGTCCTCGGTCACGCAGCTCTGCAGGGGCTCGGCCGAGTCGTGCTCCTCGCTCAGGTGCTGGTACGCCTGGCACACGATGCCCACGAACGTGAGCTGGCACGTCGACATGCGCAGCTGCACGGGGCACGCCGCCGCGCGGCTCTTCCTGTTGCTGGTATGTTGCTGCTGGTTGTCGCCACTGCCGTCGCTGTCTTGGTTCTCGTCGTCGTCCTCGTCGTCGCCGTCCTGACCTTTCGGGTGGCAGAGCGCGGACGTGCACTTGGTCCACTGCACCTTCATCTTGTGCTCCGTGTTGTTGCTGTTGGCGTCGCCCGCACCGGCGTTCTCGTGGTTCATCGTGCAGTTGACCAGGTGCGTGTTGATGATCGCGTTGCGCTTGAGCGAGCGCCGGAAGTCGTTCATCTCGGCCTCGCTCTTCGTCTCGCCGATCACGAACCAGCCGCCGTCGTCCGGGTTGTGCAGCAGCCGCCGGATGTCCATCCTGGTCGTCGTCGTGTTTGCTTAACTGTGTGGTGTCTGGGGCTGTGGCTCTCTGTATCAGAGAGAGAGAGAAGAGAAGAGCTGCCGAGACCGGGACTGTTTGGCTGTTTGACGTCGTGAGACCACCACCGCGGCAATTCGAAAGTGAGAGAGCAAGCAGGCAGGCAAGCAGGAGAGCGACCGGCGGGGTCCTCGTGCTGGGCTGCTGCTGCTGCTGCGGAGGAGGCGGAGGAGAGGAGTTGGACAACGCGTCGCGAGTGAGATCAGCGAATCGCGCGAGATCAGCGGAGCGGGCGGGGAGCGAGAGAAAAGGGTGGGATGTAGAAAAAACTGTAGCACACCCATCGCCCTCGTTAGACCAAAAGTGGCCTTCAAAAGCGTACCAAACACCTTTATACAAGTGTGTTGCTGCGCCAGCTAACTAGTACCTGATATGGAAGGCGTAAAGTCCCATGCGCAGTGTGTGGAAAGAATGGAAAGGCAGCAATTTTATTGTCTTACTGCCACTGTCTGCGGAAGCAAGAGAAACGAGCAACCCGCTTAGGTCCAGCCTGCTCGTATAGCCGACGCTCTCGTGTTCAGCACAGTCCAGCAGTGAGTAGTTAGTTGTCTGGCGGAGACAACTCACGAGCGCTCTGCTGATCGTCGACATGCACGCGCACACGGCTGTTCTTTATCCGCTCGGGCTCCCCATCAAGACCATCTGCCTCTGGGCATACAAACGCCCATATGTTGGCCCACTTTGGTAGCCTTGGATGACGCTCAGCGACTACTGGATGGCTTTCAATGGAAAATCGTCCCACACTTTGGCTAAAGAAGGACCACAAGAGGAGAAAAGACTGGGAGCGCAATCAGAAAAGCGCGACCGTATTACTGCACCAATTACGAGCCGCTGGAGTGCACTCACTCACTCACTCACTCTGTGTGCTTGGGCGGGGTCTTGCCATTCATTCTGATGAGCTCTTGGCAGGCAACCCAGAACGCTGGCTTCCTGGTGGCTCTAACCGCCCAGGAAAGGCTGAGAAAGGCAATCGTGTACACCACGCTCCCTGTTGAAATGGAGCGTGAGAGCACGGCACATCTTGTATGGGAAAACTCGTGGGCAAGTGCAGAGGCGATCACAAAGTTTACTGCCCGGTGTCGTAAGCATGCTGGTGGTTCTGCTTCCCACCTGTTGTCGATGGACACTGAGCACCCGCCAGCTCACTCTCACGCCATCACGCAGGGCATGTGGTGCGAGTCCTCCTTTTGTCCGCTTGTTATACAGTGTGATGGTGAAGAGACCGAGGGAGTTGAGCATCAGCACACTTGAAAGGC
Source organism: Globisporangium sylvaticum (assembly GCA_023334975.1). NCBI lineage: Eukaryota > Oomycota > Peronosporomycetes > Pythiales > Pythiaceae > Globisporangium > Globisporangium sylvaticum. Next base: position 10,177 of record JAADVK010001244.1, read on the forward strand.
GTTGAAAGTTGGTTGTCGATGCGAAGGCAGATTTGAAAGTGAGATTGATATGGTTACCACATATCCAATATCCTACGATAGCCTGCACTACCAACCATTCTGTAAAAACTAAACTGATCAAGCAAAACAAACGTAATTACAAAACCCTTAGATGAAAAGCTTC
>JAADVK010001245.1:0-10336 GCA_023334975.1 Globisporangium sylvaticum
CGATCGCAACGAACTCGACGACTTGACAGACCCCGTAGCACCTCCTCCTCCGTGCTGGCTGGAGTTCAGACTGATCCCGCTGCGCTCCAGGTCCTCGGCGAGCTGCTGGGCGGCGCTGTCGCCGTCGTTGCGCGTGAAGCTCAGCCTCTTCACGACCGTGCAGCGCGAGCACACCATCTGCGCGCAGATCGTGCACGCCGCGCCGCCACGCTGCAGCAGTTTCCCATACCTGCGCGCGCAGATCTTGCAGACCGACGAGGACGAATTCTGACTCCCATTCTGGGCTTCCTCCTCTTCAGCGTCGACCTCCTGGGCCGCCGCCGCCATCTCCTGCAGCATGTTGCCCCCCGCGCCGTTCGTGCCCCGCATGCTGGTTTGCGTGGCTCTGAACACGGCGGTCGCGCGCCGCTGCCGCGTGTTCCGGTGCGCGGCCCAGGACAGTTTCTTGAGCTGCGCGCACTCGAAGAAGCTCGTCGCAGAGTGCAGCAGCATCTCCGCCGCGAGGTTGACCGCGAGGAAGTGTAGCATGCCGCCGCTGGGGTCGTAGTAGCCGCGCATGAACACGTCCACGCTGTCGCCGCTGCTGGCGCCGCGCTGGCGGAACAGGTGGCCCATCGACGTCTTGGCGCGCACCACACTGGAGCTACTGCTGTGGCTGTTGATACTGAGCATGCGCGCGCGCGAGTTGAGGTGCACCGAGTGCACGATGTGGAAGCCCACGACCTCGCCACTTGAGAGCGTCGTCGTGCCCGTGGACTCGAGGAACACGACGTCGCGCTTCTTGAAAAAGTGCGCGGTCGACGGCGTCGACGAGCTCGTCTGGTGGTTCTGCAGCACCCACTTGAGCCCCAGGAACCGGAAGGGCTCGTCCACGCTCGGACCCTCGATCGTCGTGAGCACCTGCGCGTCCACCACAGCGTCCTGGCAGTACGAGCTCCGGAACTTCATGGCCAGCGACGTGGCGCTCGAGAGCCCGTAGAGCGCGTCCTGCACGCGGCCGGGCACGCAGCCCGTGACCATGAGCTGCGGCGCCTTGGGATGCGCGTTGTTGCTGTTATTGCTGCTGTTGTTGTTGCTGATGCTGTCGATCTTGGCCCTGGTCTTGCTCCGGAGTCTGGACGCAAAGCCGCCGCCGCCGCTTGTGGGCGTAGCTGCGGGGGCTTGCGATGCGCTGAGCAGCATTCCCTCGTCGTCCTCGGACGCGGTGCTCTCTGCTAGCGCTGCTGCTGTATCTGCTGCTGCTGTCTGGTCGTCATCGTCGTCCTCTGTCGGCTCGGCGGTCTTCTGCTTGTAGACCGTGAGCTGCTCGCGCTTCTTGATGGCCTTCCAGCGCTTCTTGTTCACGCGCAGGTGGTGGGCGAACGCGTGCGTCTCGTACGAGCGCTTGAGCCGCGCCAGCAGCGTGTCCGCCAGCGCCGAGAGCATGCGCACCTCGTCCTCTGCCAGCTCCACGCTGCGGTCGCCCGCGCCAATAGACGACGGCGGCGCGGCGTCCGAGGACGCGTAGCAGCCGCTCAGCGCCGTCATGCGCCGCCCGCTGGCGAACTGGTGGTTGCTGTCAGTGTCTAGCAGCGAGTCCATCGTGGCGAGAGCAGTGTATACTTGCACGTGTACTTGTTGCGTTGGTTGCGTTGCGTCGTGTTGCGCAAGTCCCCGCAGCAATGTTATTGTTGCTTGCTTGCTTGTTTTCCTTGTTTTGCTTGTTGGTTGTTGCCTATTGCTTGCTTTGTGTGGAATGCGAAAAAGAATCAATCCACAACATTCTCCAGCCGCCTAGCGCAACGAACAAACGCGGAGCGCAAAGCAAGAGCCGAGAGCGCAAAGCAAGAAAGAGCGGTGCGACAGCCGTCCGAGAGACAGAGACAGCCGCCGCTGCGGTCTCCAGACAATTCCTTACGATGGCCAGATGGAGCGGAGCGAGCCAATGGGCCGCCGCCATTTGCCATCGGGGCCGGTCCCCATCTGGTCAGGACTCCCTGTGGCACTTTGAAACTCGGACGCGAGAGGCCAGTTCGTGCTGTTGTGCGTGAGGCGTGCGTGCAGGCCACAACAACAACAGCGCAAAAGCGTGTTGTTTGTTTTGTGTTGCTGACTCGCTGACCTCTTGCGGCATACAAATCCCCATACAAAACACCTCGCGCGAGAAAGGCAAACTCTGAGATCCTACTGTCTCGTCTTGCCTTGTTGTTTGTCCACAAGTTCTGAAAAAATCGGACAAACGTAGCCACCAGCTGGTTTCATCTTATAAAAATTAAAAGGTTCGATCGGATAGCAAATGGGTCGGATCGTGAGGATGGTAAATATGTGTTTTCACAGGTCCAGGTGAATCCAGCTTCAAATTTCTCCTTTTCGTGTGCACAAAGTCTCATCAGCGAAAAAGCGACGATTTTTTCGAGCGCATCATTGCGTTCGCGCAAAGTGGTCAGCGGCTGCATTGCATTGCATTTGCGCTTTCGTGAGTAGGGGCTCCTTGCGGATCCAGGACAGCAGCAGCACCACCATGCCGCCCTGTATCTGCTTGCTTGCCTGCTCTTTTTCAGTTTTTACCGATCCACGAACTGGATGGCCTTCTTTCTTGCGATTGTCTTATTTGTCTGAAAAACAATCCGATTTAGCACAAGTGGGCGGAAGCAATGAATGGCAGCGCAAATGGAAATATTCATGCTGTTGGTTTGTTTTGTTTTGTTGTTTGCCACGTGCTGCGGGATCTTGCGCCTCGCTCTCGTGTGTCTGGAGGGGCTCTCTATCGTCTTCTGTTGTGGTGTGGTGCTGCCAGCATTTTGCTCAAACGATTTCGCTCTCTCAATTCCGCTCATTTCAACGACTCGATGTGGTCCTCAACGAGCTGCAAATGCAAATGCACACAACAGCAAAGCAAGTCAGTACAAATGTGGACACGAGTCGCTCTAACACTTGACCAACGCAATCGGTTTTCAGAAAAATCCATACCTGCATCAACCGAGTCCGGTCGTACTGCTGGCGAAATGGGTACGCGAGCTTGTTCAGATACATCAGCTCGTTGCTCATCTCCTCGACCGTCCAGGTGCCTGATTTCTCCACCAGCGCATCCAACGCCGCGTCCATTCGTTCCTACAATGACGAACAACACAAAGCGATCAACAAGTTAGAGAAAAGAGAGAAAGCATCAATCAATCAATCACAATCGTACGAGGGACGACAGACGCACCTTGTCATAAATAAACTCTGGTTCCTCCTTCTCCTCTTCGTCGTCCTCCTCCGATTCGCGATCGCTCTCTTTGCTTTCTTGAGTTGACGAGCGCCATGATTCGTTGCGTAGCTGTTTATTGCTGGACTTGGGCTTCGACTCGACACTTGCGTCGTCCATGTCCACGTCTCCTCCACTGCTTTCTTCGGATCCTTTTCCGCTCCTCGAAGACGAAGACAGATAGGTTTCTTCTTCCTCCACGACAACCACATCCTCTGAGCCAGTGGTCCCAAATGCGACGTCGTCCAAGAGCTCCACCGCAAACCGTTTGCCGAAGCACTTCACAGACAAATTGATGTCAGCTTTGATGTACGCCAACGCTTCCGATACGCCTTCCAGCTCCACGTCAGCAGTCTCACTCTCGTCTTCGTTGTCATCGTCATCATCTTCATCATCACCTGGGGCTGGTTTTGGCGGGTAAAACTTGGTAACCTCGGTTGCGGATCCCGGTACTCCGTCTTCCGTGGCTTCGACGATTTCGACGATTTCCTCGCGTCGCCAGCCTTCTTCGACCAGGATCGGCCACACGAGCTTGTTGAAGTAGTCCATCTTGATCTCTGTATCGTTCTTCACGTCGGCGGTAATGGTGCTAGTATCCACCGCAGCTTTTCGGCGCAGTGGGCTCTCATTCGTGCCGTTGCGCTGGTTGCGCACAGACTCTTTCACTGCGTTCTCTGTGAGTCGAGTGATGTACTTCCCAGGAACAAACTTCTCGCCGCCTCCAAGAATGTACTTGACATTGTAAGAACCGTCGTCGTTCGTCTTGACAACGACTCCCGCACCACCTTCCTTGTTCATACCAGGGTGCGTTCTGCTTTTCACAAAGACGTGATCACCCTTGTAGAACACGGTCTCTTCTTCATCAGCAGCTCTACCGTTCATCTCAGAATCGCTTTTCGCAGCAGCAGCAACAGCACCATCGCCTAATCTCGTCACAGTCACAGCCTTCTTCTCGATCACGCTTTTCGTCGTCGATTCCATGGCCTCATCGTTTTCTTCGTCAAACCACTGGGTCACTGAAGAATGCTCTTCTTTGATGACGACGGTCTTGCTGCTAAGCGTCTTTTCTGACTGAGCATCGTCTTTGCTGACTCCGCGACGCAGCTGCTCTCTCTTCTTCGGCATGTCGTCGAGCCATGGCTCTGGGGCTTTCACACCTCGAATGCGCGCACTGGACCTGGTCAGACTGCTCGAAACTTGAGTAGCAGTCGTCAGCGCAGATGACTTGCTACCTCCACCGGCAGACTGTTGGGTTTGCAGGCGTTTCGAGATCTCCCGGCACTTGGCGAACAGATCGTATCCCTGGTGAATCCGGAATCGATGCGCATACGACATGATGTTGTCTTTCATTGTGCCCGCAGCGAACGCGATGTGGCGAGTCGCACTACGCTTTGGATTGAAGACGTTCGCATTCTGCACTATGAGTCGGATGTCTGCCATAAACTGCTCAAAAGAACTGTACTCGCCGTCGTTCAGCTTCTCGCGCATTGTGCTCAGGTCCATCGGGTTGTCAACGATCAGGTAGTAGTCAGGGACATCCTCCGGGTTCACTGGGAAGTAAAACGGAGCGTAGATCTTCTGCGACGTGGCATAATCCAGCACCTGGCCGAGGAAAATGCGCAATTCGCGCAGAAAGTGCTGGTCTCTCTCTTTCTGCTTTCGCAGCTCTTCTGGGGACAAGCCGTTGTTTGTTTTCTTCGGAATTGGCGCCAGCGGCAACTTCTCAAGCACTCGATTCTTCTTGCTCTTCTTCTTATATGATGGGTTGGGCGGCGTCGCGAACGCTGTGAAGACCTGCTCGAAATGCTCTTTGCGATACTTCTTTGGGGTTTCTTTCAGCTGAAACAGGATGCTCGATTTGACGACCGTCTCGTTGTGACGGAACAAGTCGAGGAGACCAACGGGGAGATCGCCGCTGGAAGACGACGTACACGCCAGAAACAGCACTGGGAGGTTCGCTTTGATTTGCATGTTCATCAGCATCATCTTGAGCGTCACGTGCATGGACTCGGTCGTGTTCTCCCACCACATCTCGGCGTGCGGCAGGTAAAGCACGCATGGGAGGCACTTCTGCGCTTCGTTCATGCGATAGATCAACGCTTCTTCCGCGTGGTGCGTGTTGGGATCTGCCACCAGCGACGGGTAGTCCAGCGAGAAGTGCGTCAGGCCCTCCAGCGCATGCAGGAGACCAGAGCCTATGTACTCCTGGCCCATACCAGGAGTTCCTGTAATAAGCACACGAGGGAAGCCCACGTGAAGTGGCATCCCGCGCAGCAACTTCGTTTTCTCCCTCAGATGAAGGCGCTGCTTTCTCGCCTCGGCGTCCTTGGGTCCAGTAACTGCACAGTCGGGGCAAAACCACGATTCATCGTCCTCATTCTCATCGGGATTGCGAGTGTTGCCGTCTCCGCTTAGCGATTCGACGGTCGCGATGCACGATTTGTGGAACGCTCCTGGGCACGAGTCGCAGCAGAGCAGTTCTCCTTCATCGCCGTGGCAAATGTCGCAGTCGTCATGGTTGTCTTTTGCATAAATATCGCGGTCGTCATCGTCATCATCATCGTCCGAGCTCTCGACACCAGGCGTTGCACTGCCGCTGTTCCCGTTGCTACTCTCGTCGATCGCTTGTCGGTCAAGCGGGAACAATGGAAAGCGACGAGCAATACTTTTCAGCACCAGGTCCAGACTCGCTGCCAAAAGGATCTTGACGGGGCGAGGCAGCGGCGCTGCAAAACTGCTCACAGTTCGGTGGGACGCTGGCGTGATTTTCTTGATCGCTTTCAGGAAATCTCCACGTGAGACCACGACTTTGTCCAAATCGATGAGCAGCTTGTCTTGGCTTCCATACACCTGTGGATACGTTCGTCGCAAAGAGCACAGAGCTGCCTCTGCGCAAAGCGCCTTGATGTCAGCTCCACAGTAGCCGACCGTGTGCTCGGCGATCTCCTGGATGAAGCTCTCAGTCAGCGTCGGTCTCCACTTCTTCGAATGAATCCCAAGCATCTTCTGTCGCTCGCGAACGTTCGGGAGTTTGAACCCAAGCTCGCGGTCAAAACGCCCAGGTCGTCGTAGTGCTGGGTCGATCGAGTCCAAGCGGTTCGTCGCGCCAATCACGACCACGCGGCCACGAGAGTCCATCCCGTCCATGAGCGCCAAGAGAGTGGACACGATCGACGCGTGGATTTGGTCCTGCTTGGCACTGCGAACTGGCGCGAGACCATCAATTTCGTCGAAGAAGATAATCGACGGCTGGTTGCGCTTCGCTTCTTCGAAAAGCAACCGCAACTGACGCTCAGCCTCGCCGACCCACTTGCTCAAACAGTCGGCGCCTTTGCGCATGTAGAACGTCACTTGGCGTCGCGGTTTTTCGTTCTCGTCAGTACCAGGAGCAGCAGCACCGTCTTTCATCGTCACAGGAAGATTGTCATCTTTCTCTGAGCAAGAATTCGCCAGTGCTCGAGCCAAAAGCGTCTTGCCTGTGCCAGGAGGGCCGTAGAAGAGTACTCCCGATGGCGGGTTGATCTTGTACTTCTCGTAGAATTCTGGATACAGAAGCGGGAGCATGACCATCTCCTTCAACGCTTCAATGTGTTTCTCGAGACCACCCACACTCTCCCACGTGATGCTTCGGTCCACTTCCACAGGCGTAATGTCAGCTCGCGCACTCTTTCCTGCGCGTTGACGCTTGTGTCCACCTTTGCCGCCAGGGCTGCCCCTTCGCATACCACCATCCGAGTCGTCGTCGTACTTGTACATGTCGGACGACGACGATGACGAAGAAGATGAAGACGAAGTCGAGTCAGAACGACGACGACGATGCTGACGACGTCTGCTTTTGCTGGACGCTGGCTTGGTCGGGAAAACGAAGCGGTGGCGAGTCCCATTGTTGGTTTTTCGGCTCAACGTTGTTGCTCGACCCGACTGACGCTTGGCGTAGTCCGCATACGCACCGAAGTTTGGATCTTTCGGCGGTGTCTCGGGCTCGAGGCGTTGCACTTTGGACCGATCGCGCAGCGAGTAGCGGCGCTCCGTGTCGTCCGCGATAAAGGACGGAGCCCGACCGCGCCGACCTCTCGTCACTTTGTTAATTACTGATGACTTGGATTTCTTTGCTTTTCTCCCAACTCGCACTGCACGGTCGGGATCATCGTACTGGTCGCTTCGCGATACCAGTCGCGAGTTCGTTCGCTGCCTCAACGAGTAGCGTCTGCCAGCGTCATTGGCCTCGTCTTCATCATCGACGTCACCGTCGCCCTCAGTGTCTTCGTGCTTTGGCTGCTCCCCATCATCGTCCCCTTCGTCATCCTCGTTCTCATTCTCGGACTGCGATTCGTTGTCTTCATCAACTTCATTCTCCTCGTCCTCTTCTTCCTCGTCATCTCTCGCGCCAGCGTCTTCGCGTCCATGGCCGTTGTCGTCTTTTGAAGGTGAGAGGGAGCTCGCGGTCCCCACATCGCTTTCTCGCGACCGCAGCGCATACCGTGTTGCCCTGTCGTGACGTGGAGGCGCTAACGCCTGCTCTGCGAGAGCCTCTGCACGAGCCTGCGCGCGCTCCTGTGCTTCAATCCGCCGATTGATCGCTTCAATATCGGAATCATCCGTCATGTCGTAGTTCTCCTGCTCGTCCACCTGCTCGTCATCGTCCTCGTCGTCATCATCATCGTCATCATGTTCTTCTTTCTCCTGCACACGCAATCGCCTCTTCTTGCTGCTGCTTCCACGGGGTCGTCCACGCTTGCGCGACTCCGCGCTGCTTCGTCGGTGGCGGCGCTTTTTCGAGTTCGTTCGGTGCTCTGGCGTGTGCGCGTAGAGCATCGGGTCGAACACTTCGTCGTAGAGGTTCTGGTCGAAGCGATCCGGTTTCGAGCGCCGTTCACGGAATTCGTAGCGCTTCCCGCTGCGAGCGCCGCCGGTGACTTGCTCCAGCACAGACACCTCTTTTTCCTCCTCTGCAGTCTCCTCATCTGCGCCGCCATGCGGTCCGCGGTGATTGCGCTGCTCATCCGCCGCAGCAAGCTGACGCTGCGAGATCCATCCACACATCAATTTAGCGTCAGTACACAGTTATCTTCCTATGACCACCTCCCAGAGCAAATCAGCAACATCAATAGAGAATAGACTTATGGAGTTATCTATTGCATGACGCACCTCCAGCTTGCGCGACGACCGCGAGCGCAGTCGCGAGCGCGGCACCAGTTGGGTCTCCCGCACTGGGGACGTGTCTGTACGCACAGCAAAGAGCAATACAAACACAAGCAGCGTCAGTACATACGCAGCACATGTCTAGGACTAGTAGACAGACAGAGGTCTATGGGGACAGAGGCCCACGCACCGCTGGCGGTCGAGCCCACTTCCTCCAGGATGCTCATGCTGGCGCGCTTTTCCGGTTGAAAACTGCACTGCGCAGGTTGGCGCCAACCAGCGAGCAGTCTGTGCCATTTTTACAATTATCTCCAGAATTTGTGGCCAGTACCGTAGATTTGGTAAATCCTTGCTTGAGTATCAAATCAAGATTGTGCAATCTCAAGAACATGATTATCGAAAGGAAACCAACCCTCTTGATTAAGCACTACTCTTTACCCCATTCTAAAGATGCAACTTGATATCTCTGAGTTTAAAATTTGTACTGAAGAGTTTTGAAAGTGCTCTTCCACGCAGTGTTCTTCGCTCGTTATTGAAGCCGTTGACAGACTCAGAAGAGAAGAAAAAGCAGCAGCAAGAGGAGAAGACAGCAATGCCGATCGTAAGTGTGCATGCCTCACGTGTGGCGGCCGCGCTCGCTGTGCGTGTGCATGTGCGGTCAGAAGACACCTCCCCCTTGTGTAGCGCTTGCCGAGTAGCGACTATAGGTGTGCGCTGCATGCAGTCAGCGCCGTTCTGGGTCGTGTGGGGGCTGCGTTCTGTCTGTGAACAAATCCTGGCGAAATGGGTCAATCGAAGAGCTCACTTATATGACTAATGCGGTGTGTATTGACTCTCTGTGATATCACTAGGTGTATGCGCTAGTGTCGCGCGAGAAGACGGTGCTGGCCGAGTACACGGCGTCGTCGGGCAACTTCCCGACTGTCACGCGCGTGCTGCTCTCCAAGATCCCGAGCCACGATGGACGCATGTCCTACGTCTACGACAAGTACGTGCGGATGCTAGGAGCTTGAGGCGTTTTGCTTCATGCGGATATCAAAAGAAGGTGCTCATATGTACGTATGTATCTGCTGTTGCGCAGGCACATTTTCCACTACATCGTGGAAGACCAGATCATTTATCTGTGCATGACCGACAACGACCTGAAGCGACGAGTGCCGTTTATGTTTTTAGAAGACATGAAGGTAAGCATGTGTTGCTTTTCTGGCATGGAGTTACGAGAAATAGTACTGATCATCCTTCTTCTTCTTCTTCTCGAGTAGACGCAATTCAAAACCTCGTATGGAGATCGCGGTCAGACCGCGATCGCGTTTGCCATGAATGCCGAATTCCAGCATGTGATTCGCCGCCAAATGGTACGAAGTTTGGGTCTGCTGCTACTTCTTGGGAACGCTTCGCATGACCGTTTGCTTACGTTGTCACTGTTGTGTCGTCTCTGATTGACAGGAGTACTACAACGCGAACCCGGACGCCGACTCGCTCACTCGCGTGGAGAAGCAAATCCACGACGTGAAAGAGATCATGGTCGAGAATATCGGTACGAAACTACAGTTCAGTGCAGTGGCGCATAGGGAATTTCTCTAACGTGTGCGTCCACTCATGTGACTATTGCTTCATGCGTTTAGAGAAAGTACTGGAACGAGGTGAGATGTTCGATTTGCTCGTCGACCGCACGGACAAACTGCACCGCAACTCGGTCAAGTTTGGTCACTCGGCGACGAACTTGCGCAAGACGGTGTGGCGACGCAATGTGAAGCTGTGGGCGCTGCTCGTGTTCGTTGGACTGGTGCGTTGAAGTGGAAGCCTGTTTTTTTTTGTTTGTGTGGCCTTGTGACAAGGCCGCTCGCTTTATGCTAACACTCGTGCTCTGTTGTTGTCTACAGTTTGTGATTTATTTAGTCATCTCCATGGCTTGCGGCTTTGATTTCAGCGGCTGCGGCCACAGGGGCGAGTAGATTTCTGACGGCA
>JAADVK010001246.1:0-10326 GCA_023334975.1 Globisporangium sylvaticum
AATTTTGCTCCTTCTCGCTCGGAGCGCGTATCGGCCGCCCTTTCTTCTGGTTTTCTTTCTCTCGTTTGGTCATTGCGTGTATAAACGTACTCGTTACGCTGAACAGGACTGCCAGATGCACGGCGCACATGCTGCCGTACATCGCGAGCAGCAAAATGCTCCGCCTCGTGTGTGGGGACACGAGGTCCTGGGACACCCTCGTCACGCTCTTGTGCTTCGCGTTCTTCATGGGTGGTGATGCTGTCTGCGGGCAGCAGCGGGGTCAGGGACAGGGGCTTTCAGGCCAAGGGAACTTGGAACTTCTCGCAGTGTTCTAATGAGAACAATCTCTTCAGAGAGAGAAATGGAGATCTTCAAGCGTTCCATGTTGCTCAATCCGGAGGAAGGTGCTCGCGCGCGATGGCACATCGGATTTTATCTGCAAAGAATCTATAGATTATTTGGTCTTTTTCCTTTTTGTGCCCGGATGTTAAGAACCAATTTAGGCACGCTCTTCTTTTAACTAAATGAGGCGCCTAGATGGATGTGCAAAACTAGAAACTATAAAGAGGATTAGGCACTCCCATAATTAAATGAAGACAAGTGCCTACATTCAAATTCTCAACTGGGCTCGTGCGTCATGCATTGGCTAATATTTGTATCCAGGCACTTTTGCAACCAATCAACAGCGGGATGATTGACGAGCAGCTTTTCCAATAGAGCTGTCAACGTTATCCCCTCACAACGTTATTAAACGTTATCAAACTGGGTTGACTACAACTTTAACAAACTGAGTGATAACTGGGCCATAACTTTGACTTGATAATTGTATCACTTCATAAATCAGTGCGTGGCCATCGTTTTACTAGGCAATTGTATGCCGTCGGAAATTTCGCTGCTGCTCAGTTCTCATTGCAAACAGCAATCTCCATCGCAAGATGGAGGAGCTGCTTGGAACGAAGGAAGCGCGCATTGATTCTGAGCTACTCTCACAGCTCGATGAACGTATTGGAGCGGAACACGAGCTCGAAGTCGTTGAGATACCGCCCGTGCTGTTCTAGTTGAAGAAACAACGGAAACGAGAGCTTTGGCAGTTCGAACAGCTTGCTGCCAAAAGAGAGTACTGGCATTTGCGTCCAGATGAGCTGAAGTCCGAACACGCGGACTTTGCTTACTGCTCAAAGTGCAAGTCAAGCATCTTCTTTCGGCCAGGAAACAACAACAATGTGAAGCAGCACATGGAAAAGTACCACATCGACAGCATTCGCGCCTTCAGGGAGAGACCGAGAGCAAATAATTTTCCCGCCAAAAATAATCCAGAGACCGGCACTTCTCAAGGAACCGCGTAATTTGTGAAGCGGATGGAAGTCGAAGTGACCGAGCAGCAGCGACAGCTGTCCAATGCTATCCTTGCACGCTGGATCGCGCAGAGCCTTCGCCCGATTTCCATTGTTGAAGACCCAGGATTTCGCGCATACATCAAGTACATTGCCAGTGATCTCTGCGGCCTCGATTTAAAGATTCCAGGGCGAACACAAGTACGCAGCGACATCGTGCGAATTGCTGCTGAGAATCGAGCTACTTTGAAGGCGAAGCTTCGAGACGAGTGCGTCTTCTATGCCATAACGACTGACATATGGACGGACAGGAGATTGCGCAGCTACATCTCGCTAACAGAGTCTACCTCGACCAGCAGTTCGCGATCAACAACTGGACACTTGAGGTAGAGCATTTCCCAGGTAAGCATACCGGCACGGCAATTGTGGCAGCTTTGAACAAGACGCTCAACCGATGAAATTTGAAGAAAGCGTATTGTACAAAGCTAGTACGCGACGGGGCTTCGAACGCTGTCTTGACGAGCAACCTCCTCGGCGTTGGTCACATGACTTGCATCGCTCACTCCATCCACTTGGTAATCGCGGGTGCATTGATTCAGAAGCAGAGATTGTCAGTTCCGGATGAAGACCATCTGTTCGATCAGAATGATGAGGAGCAGTTAGACGTGGTCGACAATCCAGTCGAATACACAGCTGACTCACTTGAGAGTGACGCAGAGGTGATGGAAGCTCTACTTGACGAAGCCTGCGCTGAAGTGGAGAGCTTCTTGAGTGAGTCGCTGAATGTAGTCGAGCGAACGGCTACGAAACAGTTTCGCGCTATCGTACATGCATTTCGGCAACTGGCAGTCAAGCTCCACCGTTCATCGAAGGCAAGTAATCGCCTCATGCAGCTCCAGCGCAGTATCCCAGAATACGCAGACAGGTAATTTATCACTATTTGCGTGGATTGTCCAACTCGGTGGAATAGTTGCTGGGACATGCTGTCGCGCTTCATGGAGCTGAAGGCTGCTCTCAGTCATTTCTTCAGCTACCATGCCACCGACACCGGTCGAAAGGTGTTCAACGGAGCAAAGTTCACACGACCGAAACCTGCTGAGTGGTTCGCAGTCTCGTGTCTACACGACTTGCTCAGTCCATTCGCGGCTGTAATTGAGCTGCTGAGTGGAGAGAAGTACCCGACGTTGGCAATGGCGTTTCCGTGTTTACGGTCCGTGAAGTAGAAGAAGCAAAATCCGAACCACTTCGCGCACCAAGCCGAGTTGGTTGGCGAGGAAGAGTTTGTGCCAAGCATTATGAAGCTCATGCACGAGGTGCGAGCTACAGTGCTGAGTTTATTCATCGAGCGATTCCGAGGCATGAGCAACGAGCTCCTTTGGGTTTCCTACCTGGACCCACGACTGACAAAGATGACCAGCTTGCGACCAGAAGAAATGGCGCGCGCAAAGGACTTCTTGCTGTCGGCTGCTGTTAAGGCAGCATAGGCCACAGGCCCACCAGTTCCGGAGACCAAGGGACTCGAGGTAATGCTGTCGCCAGTACCAACTCCAATGAAAGCGAGGAGAGAGCTGTACGCGGATGTGTTTGCTCAGATCGATGCTGAACAAACGGTCACAGAAAGTCCAGTGGGAGTGAGCGTGCAGGCTCTTCGAGTCACCTGTGAGTCTGAATTCATCCTGTACTTAAATGAAGCGTCGCAAGTAACACCGCAGGTGGATCCACTCGCGTGGTGGAAGGCAATCAATGAAAAATTTCCGACAATTGCACTGCTCGCTCGAAAGTGGCTGAGTTGTGTTGCAACTTCAGTTCCCTCTGAGAGAGCATTCTCGACCGGCGGAAACACTGTGACGACAAAGCACTGCTATCTTGCGCCAGATCTGGTGCGAGACACTGTCTTTATGTCGGAAAATTTCAAAGCAGATTTATGATCTTTGCCATAAAAGATGACAATCTAAGCGGTTACACTGAACTTCAAATTATTATTTATGTCCTTTGCACAACAGTGACGCCGCAGCGGCACTCTTCTTTACCGTATTCGCGCTCGTCGTGCCCGCCAGTTCTTTGTCGTGGTCGCTGACCATGGACACCAGCGTCCAGAGCGAGTGCTGCTGCTCCTCCAGCACTTCGCGTGCCAACTTCTCCGTGTTTACGCGCTGGGTCGCGTTCTGAACGACGTAGTTGGCGATGTTGTGCTACAAACTCGACCATCTTGCCCTTGATGCAGAGACGGAAGCGCTTCTTGACGAAACTGTCGTCAACGCTGGCAAACTGCGATACGATGAAGTAGCTCGTAACTGCAACACCTTCTTGCTCACCTCTTCGTCGCCCCATCGACGCACACGCTCCACGAGCGTCGTCTTGCTCCTCTCAGGCGCCGTTGTGAGCGCTCTCGCGATCAGCGGACCCGTGGACAAGTTCGTCAGGATCTTGTTGAACAGGTCCACGGACGTCGACGGGATCTCGAAAGCGACCGTCAAACCGTTCTTCGACGTCGGCGCTTCACCGAATGTGACGAAGAGGTGCTTGGCTTTCCTCCCGCGCTTCTCTGCGGCCAGAGTCTTGCCCCAGAACAGCGAGCACTGAGCCCTTGACGTGGATCACACTCACGTCATTCATGAGCGTGAGCCATTCCCTCTCCACTACCTTCTCCATCGTGATGATCAGATGAATCATAGGTGGCGTCTCTTTCAACCGATCGGGTTGTCAGTCGCTCCCTGGTGCTCTTTCTCCACGCCGCTACTGTCGCGCGAAAGTAGGCTCTTCAGCACGTGCGATGAGTAGCTTTTCGTCAACAGGCGGCTAAAGTACACTTGCATATTGCGGATAAAGTGGAGCAGCTGCTCGTCGCTCATCTTGGGAACTAAAACATCGATGAGCTCGCTTGCGTGGCGGTTCGACGACGCACTCGCCACGCGAGGCGCCAGCTCTTCGTGCACGTTTCAGATTAGCAGCTCCACTTCGTCCTCCGTCGTGTCTTCCGCTGGCTGCGCCATCATCTCCATTACTTCGTTCAAGTACGAGAGCATGTCCGGCTCAAGGTGACGCGGTCGCACACGCCTGTGGCATCATAATCACAGATATGGTGGTGCGTTAGTTTGCTGCAACAGAAGACGTAAGGGTGCATAGTGGACAAGAGACGAAAACGTACTCTAGGCGCTGGTAGGTCGGCTGTTCATTCGGATACGCCGGGTGCTCGTGCTTCTCGAAGTCGGCCATGAGCTTTTGCAATTAATGCAGGTGTTTGGCGCTTGACGCTCCAAGTCGCGTTTCGTTCACAGGATGCTGCTCGCGTTAGTGATGTGTTGATTAGGCGTTAATTCTCGACGCGCATTGCGCCGACTACAACCTACGTCATTCGTGACGATGCTGCGTTTATTGAGCTGGTCTACTGGATGCGTATCGCGTGTCTGCACTTGTAATGGAGTTGGCTTTATGGTCAGTTGTGCAAGGACGCCCTGCCCAAAGTCTTCTCCTTTAAAAACTGTGCAATTACGGTACAGATATGACTCGCATTATGTTTGCCATACATAAATCAAGACTTAGTTATGGAGCAGTTATTGAAAGTTAATACCACGTTGAAAGTTATCGTTAACGTTACGCACTAATGAGACTGTTGTCGTTAACGTTGACAGCTCAATTTTCCAACCAAATATATGACTTGGTAGTCAGAAAGCTATTACTGACTTCCAACTTATTTTTCTCGGATTGTCACCTTCAAGTTGCCCGCAAAGGGTGAACAAAGAAGTACTGTCATAACCGATCAAATCGTAATTCGATTGGTCAAATCGGATATGACAGAACCCCCCTACAACACTTATCAAGTCTAGACGTGATGTTAGCATCACTGCTTCAAATACAAGCCTCTATTTGAAGATTCTTCCTCCCTTCACGTCTGAGAATCAGAGAAGCAGCTCATTCGCGATCGCGCTTCCAAGCCCTCCCACCAACCAAGCGCAAGAGAAGATCTGCTAGTACAGGACAAGATGCTGCGCCCCATTGCCTACGCGAGCGCGCTGCTCGCCTACCTGCTGCTGTCCCCGTCGGCCTCCTCGGCTGCGGTGCTGCGTGTGCCGATGAAGAAAGTGGACGACGACAAGTTCGTGTCGTCGCTGCTCTCGAACATCCACAACCTCCACCACCCAGACGTGTGGCAGCCGGACTTCCAGGCGCCAGTGGAGCAGGACGAGCAGCCGCTGAAGGACCACGCGAACGTGGTGATCCGCGACTTCCAGAACGCGCAGTACTACGGCGAGATCACGTTGGGCACGCCAGCGCAGACGTTCACGGTGATCTTTGACACTGGATCGAGCAACGTGTGGGTGCCGAACCGCAAGTTTGGCGGACACCACGTGTACAACCACGAGAAGTCGTCGTCGTACAAAGCGAATGGCACGGTGTTCAACATCCAGTACGGCAGCGGGCCGGTGTCGGGGTTCCTGTCGCAGGACAAGCTCACCGTCGGCGGGTTGACGGTGGAAGACCAGTATTTCGCCGAGGTGAACGTCACGAAAGGACTCGGTCCAGCGTACTTCCTGGGCAAGTTCGATGGATTGTTCGGTCTGGCGTTTGACACTATCAGCGTCTCGCACCTGGAGACTCCTTTCCACCGTCTTGTGGAGGAAGGCAAGCTGGACGAGCCGGTGTTCGCGTTCTACTTGGGCGACAAGGCGGACGGCGAGCTCACTTTCGGAGGCACCGACAAGAACCACTACAAGGGCGAGCTCTCGTACGTGGACGTGACGAGTCCAACTTACTGGTCTGTGAAGCTGGATGCGGTGCAGGTGAAGGACACGAAGATGACTGCTGTGGACAAAGCCATCATCGACTCGGGCACATCTCTGATCGCGGGACCGAAGGACCAGATCGCCGCGTTGGCGAAGCTGGTTGGTGCGCACAAGTTCATCATGGGCGAGTACCTGATCAGCTGCACGGAAGACGCGCCGGACATCTCGTTTGTGCTGGGCGGCAAGTCGTACACGCTGACGAAGGATGAGTACATCATCAAGAACGGTCCGATCTGCCTCTGGGCGTTCATCGGGCTCGACATTCCAGCGCCGGCGGGTCCGTTGTGGATCCTGGGCGACACGTTCATCCGCAAGTACTACTCGGTCTTCGACTGGGGAACTGACACGCGCAAGCCTCGTGTGGGCTTTGCGCTCGCTGTGTAAGACATGTGTGGAAAGCAATGTGGCTGGCAGAAGACAAGGAATTTGTCATGTATGTGCACACCCTATTTTGTTTGTTTTTTTGGAAGAAATGAATGCTGGCATTTCGCCTTCTTTATATACACACTATCTCGATTTTTACAACTAACTCGCGCAACATCCATCCTCCATAGTTCACCCACTCATACTCACACACACTTGCACGCTCACAGCCTTTCTCTTGATGCCAAAACTGTCAAAATTGAGCTTTTGGGATCCTCAATGCAGCCACGGCGACAGTGATCCAAGCAGCAGCGGCGTCTCCGGTCCTACTCCATTACTTGCGCTGTCGTCATCATCTTGCGCTTCTGACGCCACGCTCTGCAAATTCGCGACCTGGCGGAGCAGCTGAGACGCGTCTTCGCGGGAGACGAGCATGACGGGGATCTGCACCTGCTTGCCCAGTCCGCGCTTGTCGTCCGTGAGCACGTACTTGCGGTCCGGATGGCGCGCTTTCGACGTCTTCGAGTTGACGATGATCACGCCCGCGGCGCCGACGCTCTGCAGCCGCAGCGCCTTCTCGGAAAACGAGCACACGCCTCTCGTTACCATCACCAGTTTGCCCTTGACCCGCTGGGCGTCGCGCTTCGAGAGCGGCGAGCACGCGTCCCCTATGCTCTTCGCATAGACCATCAGCGGCGCTTCCACGTGGCTGTGCGTGGAGATCTGCAGCCCGAACTTCGCAGGCCAGGCGATCAGCGTCATCACGTGGACGTCGTCCAGACGCACCGAGATCCCGATCTGCAGCCAAGTCACTGCTGTTTTGAAAGTCGCTTTTCCGGTGTTTGTAGGCTGGGTCCTGGACAACAGCTTTGAATTCTCGCACTCGGCATGCGGCGGCTGGGACTTTCGCGACGTGTTGTCACGGGCAAACAGCGTCGAGTCGAGCATGAGCAGGTGTCCTTCCGTGCTGAACACGACCTGCGAAGACTTCAACGCCCGCGTCACGTTCCTGCTTCTGCACTCCGATGCCAGCGAGGAATTGCTGCTGCTGCTGCTATTACCGGACACTGCTGTTGCGTTGGTCGTCAGCTGGAAAGACGGCACGATCACATCTGGGTCCTCGCTGAAGAGCAGGTACAGGTATTTCACGGTCTCCGATAGGAAATAGCTGTCCATGCGGTCTTCGACTGCCAGCGTGTGGATGTTGCCCACCGCCGCGTACCCACAGCTCACTCTTGAGACGCGTTGGATATCCTGCAGCAGCTTGCGACCGATCTTGAGGTACTTGTGGTCGCGCGTGGCTTGGTACAGGTGGTACGTGCTCTCGATCAGCTCTGGACGCAGCGGGGACGTCCTCGCCCAGCTGATCACGCTCCCCGTGCCCGCCAAGTCGAAGAGCTCGGGCATCGCGCCAAACTTGTCCCACAGTGAGAAGAGCTTGTCGTGACTCCGGATCGCGCTCGACACGTCGCCTGCGAGCACCTGCAGCCCGGGCCAGAACGCCTGCAGCGCCGACACGCGGCGCGAGCGCACGTACTGCTTCCCGTAGTTCATGTCCACTTCGATATGCAGGTCGTCGTGGTTGATGTGCGTCTCGACGGCGTTGTAGCTCATGTTGAACATGTCGAGCCAGACCGTGTTGCCGCTCACGAGATGGTACTTGAGCAAGTACTCAAAGTACGAGTCGAGCCCCGCGCCGATGCCCACGTGCGAGTGGATCCACTCGCCCGACGCCACGTCGATGGAGCTCCCGAGCAGATTCAGGTCGGAGCGCCGCAGCCAGAGCGCCATGACGGCGTTGCTGGCCTTTTCCTCGAACACAGAGAGCGCCGACAGCCGCGAGAGGTACGAGAGCTCGACCAGGAGCGAGCCGGCGGCGGCAGGACACGTGAGCGTCGGCGTGTTCTTCACCACGCCGTGCTTGAGGTTGATGCGATGCACAGGAAGCTCCGTGGGCGTGTCGAACGCTGGCAACAGCCTCTGACCGAGGTCCACCGCGAGGTCCAGGAGCTCGCCGTTGTACTCTTGCGCGGTCATGATCCCCAAGTGGTCCGGCGACGCGAGCATGTGCGCCGAGATCAGGCCGCCGATCACGCGGATCGTGCTCTCAAACACCGACACGACCACGTCGCGGTCGAACGAGACGTGCTCGATCACGAGCTTCACGGCGCGCACAAACTCGTCGCGGTCGCCGATGATCGCGAGCATGTCGAGCGAGTCGATGAGCGTGAGCGAGTACCCGCCCAGCACGTCGTCGAGGTCGCCGCGCTCGCGCTTGTCCCAGCGCCTTCCTTCGCACGAGAGTGGCTTGAGCTCGTCCCACGGGAACGCGTGCTCCATGTAGTTCCGGTAGCCGTGGTAGAACATCTCGCGCGCCTGTTCTTGCAAGTGCTTCATCTCGGACGCGTGCATGTTCGCGTCGACGACGCTGACTCCGTCATGACCACCAATGAGCAGCAGCGACAGCAGCAGCATGCATGCGAAGTACGCTGAGAGCGACAGCCTGCGGCAGGAGCGAAGCCACGACGACGACGAGCCAGGCGACATGATGTGGTCACTCACACACACCGCTTTGTCGAGGACAGACAGACCGTGAGCGAACGAGAGAGGCTGAGAGACGGTTTGTGTCGCTGCAGAGTGGACGCCTGAGTGGGGTGTGTCTACACGCGCGTGCGAGTATGCACAGCGGAGAGCGAGAGAGAGAGAGACGCCTTCGCCTTCGCCGTCGTCTCTGTCGTTCGGCTCTTGGGCTCAGCACTCTTTTCCCCAAGTGCTGCCGCGTTTGTCGTGATCAAGCGAGAGAGTGGTGTTAGCGATCGAAATACAGACAAAACCCTCCCAAACTCAATCAGTTACACCATCATTCCGATATTCATTCTCATATACTGAATAGTTGCAGTCGACAATGGGTCTGTAATATGTCACCTCTGTAGAGGGAGTTCTTATTCCATGAAAAGCCATTTATATACTGTAGACAAATAAAAAGAGGGTATAGTTTCTTAGAATCTAACAAAAGTAAATCTGTGTTCGAATCCCGAATAGTAGACGGTGCTCCATACTTTATCCAAGTGCACTTGGGGCTACTATTAAGGAGTTCTCACAGATTCACTTTTTTTAAAGTATCAGCCGCCCCATATCAAAATACCTCTATAAATGAGTACCCCGTCAAAACAGATATTGAGTCGCCCTCATAAATTTGCATTAATGTTCACGAGTTGCTTCTCATAAATGGCATAATTGTTCACAGTCTCTCTCATAAATGGCATAAATGTTCACGAGTAGTCTTCAGTCATTGCATATATGTTCACGAGAATCAGGGTCCTATTTGACAAACTAAGTAAGAAAGAAGTAACTTTGAGGACCGTAGGTGAGCCCAAAAACGCAATTTCGGTACCTCAATATCCAAATTTTGGGGATTTCTAATGCAGAATAAAAACATTTTTTGTGAGACGAACGGAATTTTGTTTTGTGCTTCACTCATACATTTTGGGTTCATGCTCCCTCTTGGAACATTGCGTGAACATATCCGACAAAGTTTGGACATTTCATATGCACAACCCTTGATGGTCCATCGACGTCTTCCAGCAATTGGAAAGAAAAGAAAGTGCTCTCTTCATACCTTCACTTATCGGCAATACATACAACTCAAAGTCAAACTATTATTGTTGCGGGCCGGGAATCTATTTTCCCCGTGTGATTTTTTATGCTCATAGTGTCCCTGCCCTTTTTTAAGGGTGTGAACCAATTTTACAACAACGTGCATCTAAAGTGAATTTTGCTGTAATTTGTTGCCTGTTTTTACCGGTCAATTGGTAGGTTTGAGTATGTAAGAATGAATATGTTTGAGAAAGTATAGAGTGGAA
>JAADVK010001247.1:0-10326 GCA_023334975.1 Globisporangium sylvaticum
AAAAAAAAAAAAATCAAAAGCGTCGCCTCGCCTTCTCTCCACGCATGCACACATGCGCACGTTTTATTCTTCATTCGCCAAATTGACCCGCCTCCTCCACCAGAACACTCCGCTGCTCCATCTGTGGACTTCCAAAGCTGCTGCTCTGAGCTGGTCGATGGCGGCAAGTGACAAAATATCAATTCCTCTTGAAATGGGTCGCTTATTTTAAATAAAGAGTCAATAAGTGATCAAACCTTCTTATCTTCAATATTATAATATTGAAATAAGAAGGTTTGGTTCATGAAACAATTTCCGATAGAATCGCTGTTTGAAAAACATCATGATTTTTCAAACAGGGGAAGGGGAAATCTTAAACAGGGAAATAAATCGTTTCAGGAAACAATTTAAAAGTCAAACAAAATCACTCAAAGCAAAAATATATATGTTTTAGAAAAGGAAAAAACGTCCTAAACGTCACACAAAAATCTGGTTAGGACACCAAGAGAGCCATTTTGATCCAAATGGCGCCGTTTGACAGCGTCGATCAAAATGGCTCTTAGCGGTTCTCCTGGAACGGCGCAAAGCCGACGAGGTCATGGAGCGCCGCGAGCACGGTCTTCACGTAGTGCATCGCGCCTTCCGTGGTCTCGCCGCAGAAGCGCACGATGACGCCGTTCGAGCCCAAGGGGCTGGCGGACGCGATCACGCCCGGGAAGCCGTTCTGCGAAGGCAGTCGCCCCTGCGGCGTGATCTCCTGCGCATTATGCAGCCGCTTGCGCGTGCTCAAGTCCAGCAGCAGGTCGGTGATGACCTTCAGTCGACCCCCAAGCACCACGAGGAGACCGAGCACGTGGGTCCCGTACATGCGCTGGCGGAGGCTCGCCTCTTCTTCGTCTAGCGTCACGACAGCAAACAGTAAGTAACAAACAGGGTGAGATCAATGCAATCATTTAAGCAAGCTGCAGCATGTCCCTCGCACATGCACATACCAGCTAATCGCACGCGGTCGGTCAGCAAGCGATTGCCTCCAACGTAAATCTCCGCCGTGTTGTCGTACTCGCTGAAATCCCAGTGCTCGTGCACCTCGGTTCGGTTGTCGCGCACGGACCCCGTCGAGATGAAGTTGCGCTTCCTGCCGCTCGTGAGCCAGTCGACGAACACGAGGTTCGCGTCCGCGGCGAGGTGGAAGACCTGCTTCTGGCGGTACTTGGCGCGCTCAAAGCACGTGACGGGGTCTGGCAGGAACGCCAACGTCGCGTGGCTCTCCACTGTCAGCGTGAACGACTGGAGCACGTATTCGTTCGCACCATCGGACTTGAACACTTTCGTGGTCGCTTGGGTGGCTAGTACGACTGGTGAAATGCAAGAACGTAAAGAAACGTCACAATAAGGTGCGAGTCACAATTTTGCACTTCATTTGATGATGAAAAATAGCGAAATGCGCACCTGCTGTGTCAGCTCCGACGCTGCATTCGATCTCAATCGAGTCGCCGCCCACAAGACCGCCGCCGTATCCGAGCACGTACTTTAAAAACAGCGCATTGTCACGTAAAAGGCAGGGCGAAGGGTTCTCAGTCAGTATCACAAAGAGAATCACGATCCATGCACCATTGCGACACTGCCTCACGCTGACAAGACGCACCGTGATGAACGTGTCAAATCCCTGGCGCACCGTGCCGCGCGGGTGCAGGAACTTGAGCGGGTACGTCGCGTACACGTGCGTGGGCGTGGTCTTGCCCTCCACGCGCTCGTACTTGAGCTTGCCCCGCGCCTCGTTCTGCTTTCGCGCCTGCTGAGAAGAGACCACCGCTGCAGGCACCGCGGGCTGTTGCTGCGAGTGCGGCGTGGCGACGACGACAGGCTCCATGTCTGCTGACGCACCGAGAGAGGAGGAGAGAGCGAGCGTGGAGGCGCGTTGCGTAATGCGAGAGCCACCGGTCCGGATTTCCGCGTTCGCGCGCACGTCCTTGCTGAATGCTGAATGCTGACACATTCAAACAGGGCTGCTGTTTGCTCGGAATGTTTCCGCATTCAGCCATCGAAAAGTGTACAGCATATATCGCTGTACTTTGACAACGGTTGCAAATGTGACGTAACGTATGCTACTGTGCTTGTGAACGTGCTCAAACCTATATTTTGTGTCTTTGGGTGAATGGGTAACTGGGTTGCTTCACACTAATCTAAAAGTAGATAGTGGAATTGACACTCAGTTATCAACTAAACATTATGAAGTATGCATTTTCAAAGTGTAGATGCGCATAAATATACACCTTTCTAGAACCCGTGATTGAACACGCCGAAATGGTAGCAAAGCTCCAGAGATACCGAGTATTGGTGGCATTGGACGGAGCGTGGGAAGGAATGAAGCGACGGCGGGTCTGCTGATCGCGAGTGACACCAGCACAGCACACCCACAGCATAGAGAGAGGAACTTTCAAGCGATGGCTTTGGGATCTGAGAGCTTTGCTTCACGGCGCACGTCCTCTCACTCTCTGTGAGCGATAGCTTTGGGATTTGAGCTTTGCTCCCACGTCCGCCCTCAAGTGTGTGTTGATGTGGCAAACGACTTGCGTCAACATTCCCCAGTCGAAGATGAGCGGTTCACGCATTTTCGTGAACCCTATGAGGATGATGCAATGCAACGTATCTGAATAGTGGCCCCTTTGCTCAGCTCACGTGAGGACAGACAGCAAAGTCCAAACAGATCGCTCGTCAATCGTACCTAAGCGAGTACACCAGCTGTCTGTCTTCCTGAACCGCCTGTTATCCTCTGACTCTCCTTCCTTTCTTCAGCAACCAAGACGAAGGCTACGATCAATCAATCAGCAGGGCAACAGAGCGACTACCGTACACTCGGACGAACCGAAAAGCCACGCTGAACGACAGCCCACTCTGCGCAGAAGATTCTCGCCTCATCTTCATCTTCATCTTCAGCAGCAGCAGCAGCTCGGCAGTCCGCCTCCCACCCTCACTCACGCGCGCTCACTCTCACGAGCCAGCGGCTCACTTTCTCCCAGTTTCTCTTCTTCCTCCGCGAGTGAAAGAGCGTGATCGTCGGCCAGCATGAGTGTCGCACAGCATAACGCTGCCGCCAGCGCTACCCCATCCACCGAGACGAAGCGATTGCTCAGCGCGCAAGGCAGCCACGCTACCGCGCCGCTGTCTGGTTCCTTTTGCATCGACGCCATGGAGGAGCGCCAGGAACGACAGGAGCAGCAGCTCAACCGCTCGCCAATGGCGTCGTCGCCGCCACCGACGCCGTCATCGTCCTGGATCTCGCTATCGGACGTCGGCAGCTTTTCATCGGCGTACCCGAAGCTGACCACGAGTGCGTCGTCGACGTCGCTCTCCGGTGCGATGGACATGGCGGCGTACGCGCCGCAGCTGTATGCGCAGCACCCAGAGAGCCCGAGCATGTCTCCGTTTGGCGGTATGAACGACGCGAACATGGAAGATCGCGCGCGAAGGTTCTCGATGTCGTCGACGTCTGGCGTCACGCTGGAAGACGACATCCGGTCGATCGGCGACCAGATGAAGCGCGTGCTCGCGTTCTGCGAGCTGCAGTCGCAGAACCCGATCCGGCTGCAGGCGAAGATCAACGACCTGCAGGAGCAGCTGCAGCTCGCGATCGCGGAGAAGAACTACTGGATGAAGCGGTGCAAGGAGATGAGCAGTCAGAGCAGCGCTAAGAGCGAGTTTAAGAGCGAGTTTCCGATCAAAGAGAGCGACGAAGAGGCGGCGGCAGGCGATCTCCGTAAGTGCTTGCATCTATCCTATCGCCCATATTGCGCTGTGCTAATTGATGTTAACCTTTTATTGCTCTTCTATTCATTCTCTGCCTAGATTACGCCAAGAAGAACCTGCGGCGACGGACGAACTCGGAGCTGATCTTGATCGCGGACACGTGGGGGTCCCCGGGCGAAGGCATCTACAACGAAGAGACCGCGAGCTCGGCGGACAGCGACTCGTCGTCGTCCAGCGAGACCATCAGCATGGCGCGCTCGCCGTTCCGCCTGCTGCAGTGCTCGGACGAGCAGTGCGAGGTGTTCACGCCCATGAACCGCAGCATCCGCACGCAGCACCGCTCTCGGAACAACGTGCAGTTCA
Organism: Globisporangium sylvaticum; assembly: GCA_023334975.1. NCBI lineage: Eukaryota > Oomycota > Peronosporomycetes > Pythiales > Pythiaceae > Globisporangium > Globisporangium sylvaticum. Next base: position 4,090 of record JAADVK010001247.1, read on the forward strand.
TGTGGGACGAGCCGCCCAAGTCCGTGCTGATCATCAAGAAGCCGAACGACAACGACGTGACGCAGACGCTGATCCGGTTCACGAGCTGGCTGAACAAGGAGAAAAACCTGTCCGTGTACCTCGAGCCGATTGTTTACAAGGAGCTGGGACTCCCGAACACGAAGACCTGGGACTCGGACGAGGACTGGGAGGAGTGCCAGACGAACATCGACTTTGTGGTCTCGCTCGGCGGCGACGGCACGGTGCTCTGGGTCTCGTCGCTCTTCAAGAAGAGCGTGCCGCCCGTGATCTCGTTCGCGATGGGCTCGCTGGGCTTCCTCACGCCGTTCGAGACGGATTCCTATGTTGGTGAGTGGAAAAGAGTTGCTTTTTTGTATGAGTCCTGTTGCTTTATTAGTGGATTCACTGACAGGGTGTGTGTGTTGACATTGCTGTTGATTGGTACAGAGCACTTGACGAGCGTGACCAATGGCGGTTTCTACATGTCGTTGCGCTCTCGGCTCGTCGGCACGATCATCCGCAAGAACAAGGAGGTGGAGCCGCTGCCGTCGCTGCACGCGCTCAACGAGATCGTGATCGACCGCGGGCCGTTCGCTGCGCTCGTGGAGCTCAACTGCTACTGCGACGGGCTCGAGATCACGAAGATCGCGGCGGACGGGATCATCATCGCCACGCCCACGGGCTCGACCGCGTACTCGCTCTCGGCGGGCGGCTCGATGACCCACCCGTCCGTGCCGACGATGCTGTTCACGCCCATCTGCCCGCACACGCTGTCGTTCCGCCCGCTGCTCTTCCACGACAGCGCGACGCTGAAGATCGAGTTCCCGATGTCGAGCCGAGCCACGAGCGCGTACGTGTCGTTCGACGGCAAGAACCGCGTGCAGCTCGAGCGCGGCGACTGCATCACCGTGCGCGTGTCGTCGTTCCCCGTGCCGTCTATCTGCCGCGTGAACGAGAACCAGGACTGGTTCGAGTCCATGATCACGAATCTGAACTGGAACCAGCGCCGCGCACAGAAGCCCTGGGCGGTGCCGTCGTAAAGAAGAGGCTTTGGGCGAACTCCTGTGGTCTTCCAGGCAGGGCCTTGCTTTCTTTTTTATGAGCATGTGTGTGTGTTTTCTATCGGAATTCATGAGCTTCGCCCAAACTCGACACTCGCCGCCAGCACCAGTCAGCCAGTCAGTCAGTCTGCCACAATTCAAGAGTGATCCGAGCAAAACTTCAAAACAGAGAGAGAGAGAGAGTGAGAATGAGCGCAAGTTTTTATAGAAGTTGTAATATAAAATTCCCCCGAGTCAATGACGATAAAGCAAAATGGATCCACCTTTCTTTTCTCCTTTACGAGTTACCATTTCCCCATGTTTCATTCAGTCTTTCGCTGGCACTTGCTCCGAGTCACGAACCATTGTCGACTGGAACAACACACACCACCGCAATCGTCATCAGATAAATGGCTCAATTGGCAAAGGTCGAAACTCGAACGCATCAGTTAACCATCTCTACTCGTACCTTTTTGCTTGATGCGACAGCTGACACTGCTGGCGGAAACCCCAACTCAATCTGGCGCTGCATCAGAGCCGTCTTGTCGCTCTCGACCTCGGACAATTGCGCGAGCAGGTGCTGCAGCTCCGTCGTGTGCTCGTGCTTGAGCTGGAGTAGCTTGGCCTCCTGGTAGTTCGCGCGCTCGACCAGCGACTTGTAGCGTTCGTGGGCTTCGACACACTTTCGCTTGTACGCGTCTCGTTTCTATTAGTGGGCATAACGCACGGCGAAAGCCAATTAACATGGACACACCGAGAGGTGTTGCTTTTTACGTGTAAACACTCACCTTTTGCGTCTTGCTGAGCTCTCGCAGCGCTTTCGACAAACCGGCGCGCATTTCGTGCTTCAGCGCCGCCTTTTGACCTCGGAAATCGGTCTCGAGACTTGAAATCTTCCGCTAAAGAGAGTAGAACCAATAAACTTGGTTAGAGGTGATATGAACGAAGAGATACAACTGCAGCGTTGGTTTGAAAATAAAGTGAGCCTGTACCTGAAGCTCGCGAGTGGATGTCGCGTGGCTCTCTTTCTCTTTCTCCAGCTTCTCCGCGAGCAGCGCGAAGTCCTGCTCTACGTATTTCAGCTGATTATATCGGCGATTAGATAGTGAACCCTGTTTCAACCACACTGCGAGTAATTACCATTGTGCACATTGCGGTTTTCGCATGCATACCTTTGCCTCCATCTGCTCTTTCTCAAGCTGGATATCCTCCTGAAACTGAATCACCTCCCTACATCACGACAGAAAGAGTGCAGCCACACATCCCCAAAAATCAACACACAACGAACGCATCACATGTTGAACAAGGACGACGAAACACAAACCGGTGCTTTGCTTGGAGCGTTCGGTAGTCGTTCTCCACTTCCTTGAGCTTTGTGCGCAGCATCATGCACTCGGACTTCATTCGCGCGAGCTAGCCATATACCAGATCGAGTGGTCAGTCAGCCACAACATATCCAGATGCCGTTAGTACCAGCAACGCAACATCGTTACCAGCTCTTGCGAGGAGCTCTGCTTCGCCACAAAGCGTTCTTCCTCCGCCTCCAGCGTCTGCAGCGACTTGCGCGTGCTTTCGCTCTCCACCTGCAGCTTGTGGATCTCCTCTTCCGCTTCGTGCTGGGCAAGTTTGTAGCAAATAGTAGTGCGCTTCAGCCATTATCTGCAGCTCTAAAGGTCAACAGGATCACAAACCAGGCGCCAATTGAGCTGACCTTTTGCTCCGTCTCCTGCATGAGCACGAGCTGCAGCTTGTCACAGCGATCATGCAGTCGCTTCACTTCATCTCGTAGCTGCACCAAGTATGCACATACAAGCACAATTGCAAGAATACCGCGCCGTAGTCAGATTGAAGAAATACACTAGAATGTTGGGTTGCATGCAGCTTCTTTTGGAAGGAGACGCACATCCCCACATGGCTTCACTTCCTCTTCTGCCGCACCTTGCTGTTGTTGTGCTGCAGTCCGTCGCGCTCCTGCTGCAGCGTCTGGCTGAGCGCCGCGGTCTTCTGCAGATCTGTGTTCAGCTGCACGATCTGCCGCAGCAGGTCGTCGTAGCGCGACGGCGCGCCTGCGTGCTGCTGCTGCACTTGCGGCGGCTCCATCATGGTGGTGGGCGTGATCCAGCAATTGGCAATTGTGTGTGTTGGTGACGTTTGGGGGACAATGTCACTTCAGATATGTTCATGCTACTTTTGAGAAAGTAACATGATTTAGCCAAACGTCAAAACAAGGTGGCATTCAATATCAAAAGCGGGTGCTGTGGTCACTCCATCTCTACACCAACCAAATGCGATAGATTGGTTCCAAGAGGCTGTTTGAAACGACACGCCACAGTCAGTCAGTCAATCCGCCGAGCGCAGGACAGACATCGTGTAGCAACCATGGCCAAGCCGCAGAAGAGAAAGTGAGTATGCGCTTTCTTGCTGTGTGTGTGTGTGTATGTGCAAAAATCAAAGCTCAATGCTAATGCGCTTGCGTCTCTCTCTGTCGTGTTAACTGCAGATTGAACACCCCAGCGCCTGCCGCCGCTGCTGCGCCAGCGAAGAGCTCCAAATACGAAAAGGCTGCTGCCAAGCAGACCAACAAGGCGCAGCTCTTTGACTCGGACGAGGAGGAGGAAGATGAAGTGGAAGGCGATGATGACGATGAGGAAGAAGAGGAGGAAGATGACGAAGAAGGCTTCTCGGACTCCAACAAGAACTGGCTGAAGCTCAAGAACCGCAACGGCACCGACGAGGAAGACGATGAGGATGACGAGGAAGCCGACGAAGACGACGACGATGAGTTCGAGCTCGACATTGAACGCAAGGCACGTCTGTTGGACGAAGAGGAAGCGCTCCAGGCCGAAGAAGCCGACGAGGAAATGCGTCTCAACATCGCCAACAACGAGCCGTACCACCTGCAGGACGACGAAGAGATGGACGAAGAGGAGGCGTCGGACCCAGCCGAGATCTACCAGCGTATTAAGGATATTATCGAAGTGCTCGCGCAGTTCAAGGACCGTCGCGAGCCTGGCCGATCGCGCGTCGACTACGTGGAGACCCTGGCGAAGGACATCTCCAACTACTTTGGCTACAACCGCGAGCTGATCGACATGTTTATGAAGATGTTCTCGCCTGCCGAGTGCCTCGAGTTCGTGGAAGCGAACGAGCAGCCACGTCCGCTCGTGATCCGCACGAACACGCTCAAGACGAGACGTCGCGATCTCGCCCAGGCACTGATCCAGCGTGGTGTGAACCTCGACCCGCTTGCCAAGTGGTCCAAGGTGGGTCTGAAGATCTACGACTCGCCGGTGCCAATCGGTGCCACTCCAGAGTACCTCGCTGGTCACTACATGCTCCAGTCTGCGTCGTCGATCTGTGCTGTCATGGCGCTCGCGCCGCAGCTCAACGAGCGTGTGTTGGACATGGCGTGTGCGCCAGGTGGCAAGACCACGTACATCGCGCAGCTGATGAAGAACACAGGAAGCATCATCGCGAACGACTTGAAGAAGCAGCGTCTGAAAGCGACGGTGGCAAACTTGCACCGTCTGGGCGTGAAGAACACGTCGGTGTCGTGCTACGATGGTCGCAAGGTGCCAACGCTCTTCAAGGGCTTCGACCGCGTGCTCTTGGACGCGCCGTGCACGGGTATGGGTGTGATCGCCCGTGATCCGTCCATCAAGACACAGAAGACCGAGAAGGACGTGCTTCGTCTTGCCCACCTACAGAAAGAGCTCTTGCTGGCTGCGATTGACGCCGTGGACGCGAAGTCCAAGACCGGCGGCTACATCCTGTACTCGACCTGTTCCGTCATGGTCGAAGAGAACGAGTCGGTCGTCGACTACGCGCTGCGCAAGCGTTGCGTGAAGCTCGTGGACACGGGTCTGGACCACGGCAAGCCGGGCTTCACTCGCTACCAGCAGCAGCGCTTCCACCCGACGGTGAACCTCACGCGCCGCTTCTACCCGCACGTGCACAACATGGACGGCTTCTACGTCGCCAAGTTCAAGAAGTTCGCCAACACGACGCCAGCGGAGGAGGACGAGAAGAACAAGACCGTGGACGAGAAGGAAGAGGAAGAGGAGGAAGCGAACCTGACCAAGAAGCAGAAGAAGAAGGCGGCGAAGGACCTCAAGAAGGCGTCGGACGACGTCGAGGCGCAGGTGGAGCAGGAGGTCGCCAGCGACGACGACATTGACGTTACTGAAGAGAAGACCGTCGAGCGTCCGGCGAAGAAGCAGAAGAAGGACGAGGGCGGCAAGGGCAAGAAGGCGTTCAACAAGAAGGGCAACAACCAGCGCAAACCAAGAAAGAATTAGAGCTTGCATTTGTATATTCTCATTTTTTTCCACCCATTTTCCCTCCCACTTCTAAACAAAATAGCAGCAGTGTTTCTTTTTGCTGATGATATATGCGGTACATGTTTTGTTGTTGCTCTTTAGGTTGTTTTGTTGGCATGAGCTGTGCGACCTGCCGCTCTGAACTGGTGCAGGGTCTCAGAGCCGCAATGCCAAGTGATTTCAACACAAAGCATGATCGGGCTACTTTCAACCCAGTTCATGCTCCGTTGAGCTCTCAAAACAGCTCTGAGGTTGAAGCTGCTGGTCAGAAATGACTGGATCGGAATGTGGGTTGAAATGGCTCAATCCACCATCACTCACTCACGATTGTCAAGGTTTTAATCTGAAAACGAGGTTTTAGATCAATTTTGAGAGGTTTTACGAGGTGCAACCACGTTGCAGACCATCACTCATCTGATCTGATGCGATCTGCCCAAACGACACCTTGCTTTTTGCAAGGAAGGAATGCCAGGGTTCTCACTCCTCATTTCCAAATTCACCTTCCAGCGCTCAAGTCTCCGGTCTCAAGCGCCACCAGCAAGAGGCAGTGATGAACACACGATAGCGTGCAATTGAAGACTCCAGCCATGACGGACAATCCCTAGAGCACAAGACCTTGGTCTTCCAGACACGCACCATTGCTACCCCCTGCCCAGCACTCTCAATCTCCCTCTCTGAGACTGGCTGTGACGTGGGCAACCGCCAAGCAACCAAAGACAGCCAACAGCAATCTCTCTCAGCCTTATGGATAAAGAAGCGCTGTCTGTCGGTACCAAGCAACCAACCTCCGTTGTTTGTGGAGGAGTCATCGGGATCGGCGTCGTCTTCGCCTCGTCTTTGTCCGTCCGCCTTGCCTCGCCTCGCCTCGCCTTGTTCGC
>JAADVK010001248.1:0-10317 GCA_023334975.1 Globisporangium sylvaticum
AGCCACGCGTGGGCTGGAGGTGGTGATCGTGTCCAACATGGTGGTGGAGTTTGGATTGGTTGTGGTGCCTTGACGGTGAGTTTGGAAATGAGCTCTTGTTCGAGGCTCGGAAGAGAGACACTGTAGTGAACAGGCGGTCTGCGAAGCCAAACCAGCAGTGACGAGCGCGAAGAGCACCACGAGCGTGATCACTGCTGGGATCACGAACACGACCGACTTGGTCGCGGTGGGGAACGACCGGAAGTTGGCGTCGATCATGACAAGCGACTGGAAGCCCAGCCATGAGGTGAAGCAGATACTGGCTCGAATGTCGCCCAGAAGGAATCCGATCAGCAGCGAATGCACGGCGTTGATGATCGAGATGAACCAGAACTCGTGGTTGCGCAGCAGGAACCGCATGATGTCCAGCGAGAAGAGGCTCATGGCGCAGAAGACCATGACAAACCCGGCGGCGCTGACGCGCACGAACGCGGACTGCAGTGGTGACCGGTCCATGAACAACGGCGGCGAGAAGGACAGAACGGAGCTGATCTGGTAGAAGAGAGCAAGCCTCTTGTAGTTCACACGCAGGAACACCAGGTAGCGGTCGTACCTCGCTGAAGAGAGCACTCGGTTCGCGAATGTCCCGGTCAAGTCGATTTGAGGAAGCTTCCGAGACAGCTTGAGCTCAAAGGAACATGATGGTGCGTCGCTCTCTGGCTGTGAGAAAGTGGCACACAGCCACGCTACTTCCAATCCATGGCGTCCTGCTCGTGTCTGGGGACTTCTGCTCTCGCTTGTCAGCCTTCATCCCTATTTGAGAATGGCCATTGCTTCCGCGAACTGGGTCCATGGTTCGGTCTTGATTGGCGCCTTGGCACTGAGATGTTCGATGTGTTTAGCAACGGTCCGGTTTGACGGCAGAATTCCAGATTAATTTGGAGGGCTGCTGCGCACAGAAGAGCCCGGCAGAAATAGACCCGAGAAGCGTTAGCACCTGACTGAAAAACGCCGCAAGTGTGTGTACTTACAATCAGTGCGGTGGAAACGATGCCAGGAGGTGACCAGAGTCTACTGTCGAGGCAGACACGCGCTCGGACTCGGCGTTCTGCTTGAGCTCCGTCGAGATCGTCAGGAGCTCGCGCACCTGGCGCGCGAATCGCTTCTCGCCATCTGTGCGTCTCTCTATAGTCTTCTTTTTCTTCTTCTCCAGAGCAGACTTCACTCGGAGTGGGCTCGCTGGCTGTACCGCCGCAAGTTTTCTCTGCTGCTGCTTGCTAACCGAAGCCATGACTGCAGGCGGCTCTGAATCCTCAGGTGGTGAGTCCAAAAGCGTGGAGGTGTCGACTAGGTGATGGTTCTCAGTTGCAATAGAGCCAAACTGGGTGGTGTTTCGCGCAAAAGAAGCGATTGCCGAGTCTTCCTGCTGCTGGCTTCTGGTGGCACGAGCCATTTCTCGAACGATTGGGCTTGGAGTATCCTTACACCCTGCATGGCCGATCTTGATATCAGTACCAGCGTTGATTGAGCGATGGGTCTTGAAATCAAAACCATTACCAAGAGCGTGATTCCTGGATGGAGTCACCAGACCCCTTCCTGCAATTGCATCAGCATTCGTTGGTTCGGCCTTTCGAACTCGCACTTGAGCGCTCCGGATCCTCCTGCTGCTGTGATACGAAAACGTCGCCGGTTGTGATGCTGTGTTGACCTGCTCACAGCAAGGAGAGGCGCTAGACCACGCGCTTGCTCCTGTAGCTGCTGCTGCTGTCTTTGGACGCTCAGGAGGGCGATGTGGACTCTTGCGCAGTGCTTGTTTCGTGGAGCTTCGCTGCTGTTCTCTGTTACCATCGCCCTTGCAAGCGACACCTGCACCAACAGAGCCAGCTGGCTCGAATTGATCATCAACCACGTCTCTTTGTGCGGCAGGCGCTTCCCATACGGCCTGCCAGGGCATGGCCAGCTCTTGGTCGTGAAAAGTCTGCAGTTTTGGGTCAAACGGAGGCCGCAACGGGTTCGTCTGATGTCGAGAACCCCCTCCCGCCGCACCAGCAGCGTGCTCTGACATGGCCAATTGCTGGATATACTGCGATTTCATCCACTCTTCTCGTCGGTTTTCGTCCACAAACTCGTCAAGATCGCGCATCTCTTTCTTGGGCGTCGTGGGTGTTGCTCGTGCACTTGTCGCTCTTTGTTGAGTCCGATGCTGAGCATACGTCCAGGAGATTGCGAGCAGAGCTGTCCCCGCGTCTTCGAGGGCGGGGTGGCTCGCTTTGGAAGCGTCACTCGGCCCTTTCGCTTCGTCCATTGCAGCCTCCCGCATCAACTCCTCAATATACTGCGAAGTGGTGTAGTAATCCTCTGATGTCAGTGTGGTAACAGTATCAGCGCTCTCACGAGCAGCGTTGCTTCTAACAACCTTCAGAGACTTGACTTTGCCTTTACTCTTGAGCGTCCGTTCCTGCATCAGCGTTTTTCGCTTCGCCGCCTTCTCGTCCGTCGACAGCCACTTCTCTTCGTCCAGCAGATTCTGAAGTGCCGTGTCATTCTCAAAGAAATCCGAGAAATGCTCGAGCAGCACATCTTCTTTCTTGTCATCAATCACCTGCTGCGACTGTTTCTCCCGCGTTTCCTGCTGTGAGGGCTGGAAAACAGCCATTTCCTTGAAAAACTCGCTCAATAGAGCCACTTTTGCGTCGATTTTCGCGATCTCGTCGCTCTGAGAGTGCTCGGCTGGGTTGGAAATATCGCCGTCGCTCGAAATGACTGAACCTGAAGACGCCTCTGAAAGCACCCCTCTGCTGCTAGCTCCACCAGCGAACAGCTCGCGTTTCTTCTTGAAGCGCATAGCTTCGCGATCACTTTTGTCTGGAACGACTCGGCATTTCTGAGAAGCTGGATTTGTCGCTCCATCGCCCGCGCGCGAAGAAATTTGGATTTCAACGTCTCGGCGGCTGAGAGCGACTTGACATTTGTCACTTTCGACCCTTCGAGCAAATCCGGAGGCGGTTGCGCTGCGATCTGCTTCTGGTGCTTCTTGCGCAGCAAAAGCAGTCGCCGGAGGAGCGTCGCGCTGTTCAGGATACTGCCAGAGGTACCTAAGAGATCGGCGCTTGTCGAGTCGTTTACTGCATTTGTTGCTTCTGGTGACTCGGCAGCATTATTCTGAGCTTCTTCTGCTCCTGCTTCGTCACGCTTCGAGTCCCCTCCACTAGAAAGATCACGGTTGCTATTGCTCAGCTCAGCGCTCGCTTGGTCTTCGTACAGAGCTTCAAAGTAGAACCCGTGGAGCGAAAAGATGTACAGGTAGTAGAGCCCAGCGGCGGAGGACTTTGTGCTTTGAGAGTCCGGACTGTTTTTAGCCTCGGATTCAGGGATCGTGGCCGCGTTAAGGTCATCTAGCGACGTGTCCTCGGACGCGCCGATCAGGATCGCTTTCGATTCATTCGATCCGCTGCCATGGGATCAAATGGCTTCTGGGTTAGATTTTGTAAACTATCGTTCTATGACAGTGAGGTTTTGTGGTTTTCGTACCTCAGTGTGGAGTACCATTGCTGTGGGAGCGTTGCCTGCATTTTCTGCACTCGAACATTTGGCTTTGAGACGAATCCGTCCTGCACCTTGACGACGAAAATGAACGAATGCGCTGCCACGGGATCGGGATTGATACTGGTACCTAAAGGCGCTCCTGGTGTTGTCAATGACGATGGCGGTGTCATCGCTGCCACGACGGGCGCCGCCCCAGCGCCTCCCCCCGAAGCCGTGATCTGGATCAGCGAGGTCTCCAATGTGATCGCGAACGCGTTTTGCGCTCGCGATGGTCAATGATGAACAGCCGCGTGCTCTGGCGGTCGATCCGCCCGCACAGACGCTTCTCCGCACCGTACATCAATGGGAACGGCTCCTGGATATTCGAAAACAGCGTCAGGATCGGTGGTGGCGCCGCCGCAGATGCCGGCTGACTCGGCTCTGTGGCTTCTTCTTCGCCAAACGTTTTGCTGGTCTGCTGCCTCTGCAGCTCCTGTTCACGGCCATCGATCAAGCGCAGACACGCGTACAAACTGAGCGTGCGCCGACTGACGCAGTGGTTTGGGATCAGCAACAGCGACGGCCGGTCTCCTAGATCCCGGAAAGCCCAGAGAAACTGCTTCTCGAGCTCCACAAAGTGCGGCTGTCGCACTCGCGGGTGAGAAGCTTCGCGCTGGTCGAGAGCTGGAGCTCCCCTGGTCTAGCCAAAGCATACATGCCATACAGTTAGTTCTTGTGAAGATGAGCGACGCCCACTGCCAATTTTCGAGGTACAGACATGCCTACTTTTCGTCCCCGAGCAGCACCATAAGAACCAGCGGATGCGCTGAAAGCTTCGCCTATCGTGTCAGAGGAGTCAACTCATAGTGGTCGAAGATTAGCTTATCAGTCCGCATCAGTACGTACTTTGAGTTCGTAGTACTGTGCTTTCGGCCGCAGTTGACATGGTGTCAGTCGTTCCAGAGGGATCTGACGCCATTGAATATCTTCCTGGAGCTCGCCAGGACGAGGATCTCCTTCATCGCCAGAGGACAGCAGACGCTTCTGCGTTGGGTTCCGATACAAAGGGAGCGTGACCTGAAGGTGCTTAGCCATGATCTCGAGAAACTCGAGGCATGCTTCGACCGATCCACTCTATAGAATACGACAAATAAACATGAGGAGGCTTTATAAGGGAAGATTCAAGCGAGTCGAGTACCTCACGTTGTAGGTACGTACCGTGCACGCGGTTGCGAGATCGATCAACGAGATCGCAAAGCCCTCGTAGCTGAGTCCGTAGCTCCCGTACGCGTCGAACTCGCAGTCCTTCTGCCAGTCTCGCTCTGCCTGGTCCTGGACTTCGAAACCTGGGAGTCCTGGGAACAGCCAGAGCATCATCTTGAACGCGAACGCAAAGTACTTGTCCTGCTCCAGCTCCTTCCACTCGGGGATCTACGGAAAGCGAGAAAACGAACACTCTGGATCAGCGTATGGCTACCACAAGCCCTTGTAAGATCAATTCTACATGACAAATCCACTTACGTGTCTTCGTGGAACCCCAATAACAGCGTTGTGACCCTCAGTTTGACCTCCAAAGTGCGCCAACGGCCAGCAAACGTCGATGATGAACCTCTTGATGCGCAGATCAAAGTACACGCCCACCACTCTCTCAAGAATCGCTCTCTCGTCTGCATCGTCGTCATCTGCATCATCATCTTCGTCGTCGTCGACGCTTTGCCGCACTTCTATGAATGTGCTCGAGCTGGAATCGCTGTCTTGATGCTGTTGAGTATCTGATTGTTGATCCGCTTCGCTTGGTTCTCCTATGTTTCCTCTATTATCAGCTGTAGCGGCAGAGTCAACGTTCTGGGTCCCTGCTTCGTGGAGAAACCGCAGTCGTGGCTGGTACTTGGACCTCAGAAGCTCGTATCCCTGACGCGTTCGAATGCTCTGGCGTCCGCGCTCCACTCTCCTCAGCAAGACCGCATTGTAGCACTCCTGTAGGTACTCCAGCTCCAGCAGCACCATCCGCTCCGCGTCCTTGGTCTCCGCCATTGATCACTGTCAACTCAGCTCAGCAGCAGCCCGTTCTTGAATACTAAGGGCAGACAGACCTCCTCCTTAAATTAGAGCAGTCAATAACGACTCGTGTGGCGAGATGAAACATCTCACAGACTCGGTTTCTCTCTCTCTCTCTCTCTCGGTGAGTAAACTAAGGAGGGAGAAAGAGAGATTCAATCGTCAGGCACAACTGGATTTGCGTTGCGTGGTCGCCGCGCCATCGCGTCTTTGCCAGTGCCCTTGACAACCAGAGAGACAGGACTCTGTCAAGCGCCTTCGTGACTTTGCGCATGCGGAACAAAGTACCAACTCTGCGCGTTAACCGCAGCTTGATCCACTCACTGACGGATGAATTGGTACCCCTCACCTGAAATAAATCACCAAACTGGGACTTCTGCGCTTGAGGATCTAAGAACGGGGGACGCTTGAGCTCTCGAATTAGATAGAGCACTCACTCAGCTTGCTCATTGCCCACCTCTTTCTTCGTACACAATGAAGGCAGCTGACTGACTGCGAAGCATCACTCATTTTGCTCTCGCTGCTTTCGCCAAGTTGACGAGACGAGCATGGTCGTCGACGGTGCTGGTCAGTCGAAGCGCAAGACGTCTAAGATCGCAATCATTCCGCAACGGTCGAGCCCTCGTCTTGTCGTGCCAGTGGTTCCGACGCCCGCACCAATCTCCATCAACCAGCCCCACTACGTCAATGCGTCTCCTCTCCTCTACAACTGGTCGTGTCACAGAAGCTTCCGACGGTCAACCTCACGAACACGCTCCTCTCGAAGTACTTATCGCCGAGAATACAAGAGTCCATTACCCAGACCATGCAGCAACGATATCGCGCGTTCGTCTGGCTTCATCGACTCTCTTCAGTGGGATTTTTCGCGGTGCTGCTCGCTGAAGACGAGCGAGTGCGCACTGGACTAGCCCTTGTCTGCACCACTGGAACGCTCCCCGTTGTTGCAATGACTCTGTTCCTCTCGACGGACATCATTCAAGTTCTCACGGGAAACTACGAGTTCTGGTTCATCACGGCACTGAACGTTCTCCACTGGGCGTGCGTCGTGCTCATTCTACGAGATGTTCGCGTGCTGAATGGGATCGGGTCTTGGCTGGCGATCCAGACGGTCGTGTTATCGACGCGAACTATCGCACTTTCCCAGCCGCAACCAGGTCCGTCATCGTCGCGATACCGGCTATGATCGCGATCGGCGTCTGCTGTGCGATTGAGGAGATCCAAGGCGCGCACTTTGTTCCAGTCGTGGTGCATGGGATCGAAATATATCCGGGTGACATAGTTTTATTCACGACATCGACGCTCGTGATCTTCATGGCGAAGAAAGTGTATCTCAAGCGCACGCGGATGCATCATGCGTTCGCGGGATGCCACCCGATCCCCTGTGTCGTGATTCGCGCAAGGCTCAAGTACGCCATAATGCGTCAGACCCAGCACCGAAGTGCGATCACAGCTTCCAACTCCACGATCACTAAGCAACTTCTTCAGGTTCAGCAAAACGAGCAAACGCTTCGATCGTCGTCGAGGTCTTTGATAAACCTCAAGCCCAGGCGCATCCTGATTCCACTCCAGTTTTTCCTCAAACCTTGGAAAGCATGGCAGATTTGGCTCTTGTACCTGGTCGGTGCAGTTGGTTTCGTTTGCACCAGCATCGCGTGGATCCTTGCATTGAGCGAGACGCCAAGTGACTCGGTGCTGATTATATCTTCGATCATGGGAGTAATGTGCGCGCTCGTCTTCGTGACGGTGTTCGGAGCGATGCTGCAGCACGAAGTCATGTACGCGATGACCTTCAACTTTGACTTCGTGTTCTCTGCTGTCCAAGTGTACCTGCTCACGCTCTGCCTCGCGAGCATGCTCTGGTGGCACTCGTACCGGTCTCTCGCTGTCTTCTCGTGGTGCCTCTGGTTCCAGTGGGTGCTCTGCCAGGACGGACTCATGTCGATTGTGAAGCGAAGACTTTGGTACAAAAAGCGGTACGCAGCGCCAGTGATGGCGATCATCCTGCTGGGTCTCGTGCCGCTGCTAAATCGGATATTTGATGACGATAGCAACCTTTTCGTCGTCTTGGACATTCGGATCTCAGCTTCCCACGACTGCACTCTGCACGTGAAGGCGATCGCGCTGCAGCGGATCGTGACCATTCTCTTCTGGAGCACGCGCCTCGTTCACGGACTCGCCTACACGCTCGAGGAGGAGTTGCTGTTCATCCGCGGCCCCGTCGAGTACATGAGTCCATTCGACGTGTTTTTAGGGTAGAGCGAATCTGAGGCGAATACCAGAGAATCGTGTCAGGATCAGTGACATTGCGAGTTTGTGGAAGATCCACGAATATCTTGCCTGATACCGAAAGCCTTACCGTTGCCGTGTTCTCTGATTTTTCTTCAGATGCTTTTGTCAGAAACTCCAAAAGCTTTCGCAACCGCCTATAGAGAGACTCGTTAAGTGCCAACCAGTTCACCTTCCAAGACATACAGAGAGGGTTCCACAGTAAACCGCCACCACACACGCAGCTATCTGGATCGTAGGGCGGTGGCTGCAAGAACAGGGAAGACATAGCGTCGGGACTTCATGTTTAGTGGATTTTCTGAAACAAAGAGTACTGGTCAGTCAGCTGGCTGGCTAGCAAGGCAGGCAGGCAGGTGGTGTCACCCGTAGTCCCTCCTTCTTTTGTGTGCCCGTGTACTACTGCTGCTGTTGTTGTTAGCAGCTCTTCTTGCTCTTGCCCACACTGTTGACAGGCAACTCACAACGACGAGAGCGACGGCGCGCTCGGCTTCACTTCGACAATGGCTTCGATCTCCACGGCGACGTTGAGCGGCAGCGCGTTCGTGCCGACCGCCGAGCGCGCGTGGCGGCCCTTGGTGCCGAAGATCTGCGAGATCGCGTCCGACGCGCCGTTGATCACCGCCGGCTGCTGCGTGAAGCCGTCCACGCAGTTCACAAAGCCCGTGAGCTTCACGAAGCGCTTGATGTGGTCCAGGTCACCCAGCTCCTCTGTTTAAAATACAATACATAAAGAGCACGCACTTTGTCAGGCGCTAGAATAACATAGGTAATAGATAATATAACAGGAAAACAAAGGGCAGACGTACTCTTGAGCGTGGCGAGGAGGCTGAGCACGACGCGGTGCGCCGCCGCGTAGCCCTCTTCTGGCGTCAGGTCCTTGCCCACCTTGCCGAGGATGAGGTCGCCCGACGCGGCCTGCGAGATGTGGCCCGCTATTCGTCAGCACAAAGCAATCCACACATGCAGAGAGAGAGAGAGAGAGAAGTGAGCGGTGAGTGAGCGCCACATAACGATTGATGAGCAGAGGGATGACGCAGCACGCACCGGTGAAGAGCAGGTCGCCCGAGCGCACGATGTTGACGTACGTGCCCTTGGGCTCCGTGGCGGCCGGCAGCACGTAGCCGAGCTCAGCGAGGCGGTCGTCGATCTTGCCCATTTGGTTCTTGCTTCTTGCTTCTTGTCTCTGGACTTGTGAAGTTTGGTTGTTTGGTGGATTGGACGTTTGCTGCTTTCCTGCTTCGGCAGGCGTTTGTTCAGAGTTCCGCCAGAAAAATGGATTGTCATGATTGGGTGAGCGCATTTTGTCCTTTGTTTCTTACAAACAGCAAGTGAACAAAGACGGACCCAAAATACAATATTGGGTCCGTCTTTGTCCAAGTTTGTTTACGTCGCCCCAAAATTAATTCTGCAATATTTCGGAGTCTGACAGCGCAAATGAAAAATCCATTGCTTACTTAAACCAAGTCAAAAAGGATTATTCTTTTGCTCGAAACTCGCGCTATTAGGAAGCCTTCCTTGTGAGCGTCATGAATGAAGCCGTCGTCAGGAGATATGCCTTTGTTCTGCGCACCGGCGTGAAGCAGCAACAAGCACTGCCCAAATACCGCACATGCGTGCGAAGTCCAAGGGAAAGATTTTGCGGCTGTGATTGCAATGCGTGGCGGTGATGAAGAAATATGTGAAAGAATAGACGGCCGACATTGAGGAGAGAGATAATATTTAATAGGCCCACGTGGATGAATGAGCGATTCCGATGTCTCTTCGGCACGAGAACATACTCGTGCGTGTGTACATCGAGTGAGCGAGGTTAGTTGCCGACGCTTCTACATAGTAGTAGTAGTAGTAGCAGCAGTACTTTCTTGACTGAACGGCAGCTCTTGTCCATGACGACATACTTTGCGCCAAGCTGAGAACACTCAAGTTGAAGAGCTCACTATAATACGATGAAAATTGGCATACATTAAATCATTGTATAGGCTAGGATAATAGAAATAATCCCTTGCTGCACCCTTTCCTTCTGGTGCCGCTGCCGGTCGTTGGATCCTATTGGTAGCTTTTGTTTCTGTTGCGAGAACTCACCGCCCGGCTCTTCCGATTCACTCTGCTGGTCAATGGTATGGCGATCGGTCGGCTAGATAAGCGCGTAAGCAGCGATCCCAACGAGACTCGAGAAGAGGAGTTCAGCAGCCGCGCGCGTGGACGAGGCACCGGATGTAGTCGTCGAAGGAATCGGAGTTGTTGTATTCGTCGTGGTTGGGTTTGTCGCGGTCGTAGTAGTGGTGGTGTTGGTGTCCGTTGCAGTCCCATTAGCGTTCGTCGTCGTGGTGCCCGTTGTGGACCCGCTCGTGTCGCTCGCCATCTGCGCGCTCACGTCCGACGAGCCGATCACCGGGTCGTAGTACAGCGTCTTGGTGAACGACGGGAAGACCCAGACGTACTCGGTGTTGACGCCATTCACGTCCACGCTCG
>JAADVK010001249.1:0-10317 GCA_023334975.1 Globisporangium sylvaticum
ACACACACACACACACACGCTTGTTGCGTGGGAGGTTCAGTTCCGATTGTCGCTTTGAGCGAAAGTTGTTTGAGCGAGCGACGCAAGCAAGCAAGGCAGCAAGCAAGCCCCCCGCCCCCGCCCCCACCGCACTCCTCTCTCCCGTTCAAGCGCGTGAGCAACTTCGCTGTCTATAAAGGGCAGAGCGACAAGCAGAGAACTCGCTGACTGGTACGTGGCGCGCGCAAGCATGGTCCTTAATGAGGGCGGATGTGTGTTGTTTGTTTGTCATGTGAGCAAGTTGTTTGCTTGCTTGTTGTACCATGCATGCATGCGCTCTCTCTCTCTCTCTCATGGAGCGACATGCTGAACACTTGTATCTGGTGCCGTTCGTCTGTGATGATCTGGCGTTCGTCTCGCACAAAGCAAGAAACTAACGCAACTCATCTATCTGGCGTAAACTAACAGGACACACCAGAAAGGAAACCGAAAGCGCGTCTGTGCCGATTGATCGATCATTCCCTGCGCGTAAAGGTAACTAGCTCGCTCGCAAACAACGACAAGTCGCGCAAGTTGCTGAACAACATCTCACACTCACCCAATCTTGCGCTTGCTTGCTTGCTTGTTTAACAAACCAGCCAACAACAACAACAACAAACACATCCGTCCATCCACCATGTCGTTCAAGTTCTGGAGCCGCAAGAAGAAGAAAGCGCCGCCTGCGTCCAACGAGAACGCCGGCGCGAACGCGTACAACAACAACAATGGCAACAACCACAACGGCAACAGCGCGTACCCCAACAGCGGCAACAACAAGTACCCCACGAACGCAGGCGCGTACCCGCCGCCTCCCCCGCACTCGGCGAACGCGCGCACCATGAGCAGCAATGGCACGGAGTTCAGCTCGGAGCGCGGGCAGCAGCCGTCGAGTCGCGGCAACGCCACGAGCAGCGCGGGGAGCGCGCTGCCGTTCTCGCACCCGCTCTACGCCATGGACGCGGACGGCATGATCCACCTCAAGGCCACGGGCAAGGGGCTGGACGAGACCGACATCGCCGTGCACCAGGACGAGGTCATCAACGCCGTCGTCAAGTACGTGCAGGACTCGATGAAGAAAGAGCTCGGCTTCCAGGAAGTGTTCCTGCCCTCGGCGGACGCGCCCGTGAAGGCGAATCTCTTTGTCTCGGCCAACTACGAGAGCTGCAAGAAGCTGCTCGTGTTTGTCGCGGTCAGTCGTGGCTTGTTCCCGGGACTGTGGAGTCGCGGGCTTGTGCTCCATGCTGGCGTGAAGGCCGGCTCGATGCTCGAATACTTCCGCAAGGCGATCGATGAAGGTTACGGCATCATCGTCGCGAACCCGAACAAGAACGTGATCGTGATGCGCGACGGCAAGCAGCGCATCCAGATCCCGGGCTCGGCGTCTCCGGAAGAGCACATGGACTCGCTGTGGGACACGTACATTGCGCCATCGCAGGCGCGTCGTGTGTACTTTCTCGGCTACTCGTACGGCGGTGTGCTGATCAAGTACTTGCTGCAGTCCCGAGGCGACCAGTTCATGCGCCGCAACGGCGCGATCGCGCTGATTGAGTCGAGTCATCGTATTGAAGACGGCGACTCGCAGTCGGTCAAGAGCATCCTCGCGCACCGCACGATGTACTGGGAGAGCAACGACATGGCGTTCCAGACGAAGCTCGACGGCGACGCGCCGCACCGCACGGGTTGTACGTGTTTGTCTGCGGGCCGTCCGCCGCGTGCGATCTCGAACCACTACTACGTGACTGCCTTCTGCATCAACAAGATCCAGGACGCGCTGTTCCGGTTCCTCGACGTGCGCGATGCGAATGCGTATGTGACTGACGAGCGTCCGCAGCCGGACCCTCCAGCGTCGGCGCCTCCAATGATCGGCTCGCTCGACCGCCAGAACTCGACGCGCGGCGCCGGTGGCAACAAGAACTTCAACAACCCGGGCAGCGAGAAGCACTGCAACCTGTGTAAGTTCCACTTCACGCTCTTTGACCGTCGCCACCACTGTCGCATGTGCCAGCGCGCAGTGTGCAATGCGTGCTCGCGAGACCGCTTGTTCCTGCCCGGATCGAGTACTGCGCAGCGTGTGTGTACCGAGTGTGCGACGGAGGGCCCTCGCGCGAACAACAACACGCAGCTCAACCCTGCTCGCATGCAGCGCGCGACGAGCGACGCGCCAACGTCGATCTCGTCGATGGACGGCTCGTCGCGCGCGCGCTCGGGCACGGAGATGTCGGACAACGGCGGCAACCGCTCCAAGTCGAGCGTCGGCGGCGGTGGCAGCAGCAAGCTGAGCGTGGAAGACTTTGACTTGCTGAAGGTGATCGGTAAAGGCGCGTTCGGCAAGGTGATGTTGGTCCGGAAGAAGGTCCCGGACGGAACGGGTAACCCGAACGCGATCTACGCCATGAAGGTGCTGAAGAAGGCATCGGTGTTCGCGAAGAACCAGGTGGAGCACACCAAGTCGGAGCGCCGTATCCTGCGCGACATCGACCACCCGTTCGTGGTGCGTTTACGGTATGCGTTCCAGACTGAGGACAAGCTGTACCTGGTGATGGACTACTACAACGGCGGCTCGCTGTTCTTCCACTTGCGCAAGTCGCGCAAGTTCTCGGAGAAGCGCGCGCGGTTCTACGCGGCGCAGCTGCTGCTGTCGATGGCGCACTTGCACGAGCTGAACATTGCGTACCGCGACTTGAAGCTGGAGAACATTCTGATGGACGACAAGGGTTTCATCGCGCTGACGGATTTCGGTCTTTCGAAGGAAAACGTCGACGTCCCGGACGGCGCCAAGACCTTCTGTGGTACCGCCGAGTACATTGCGCCAGAGCTGCTCAAGGGTCTGCCGTACGGCAAGGCTGTGGACTGGTGGGGCTTCGGCACGCTGCTCTACGAAATGATGACGGGCCAGGTATGTAATTTTGTGTTTTGTCGCGTTGCCTTTTGTCACCTTTATCATGGTGCTTACATACTGTTTTTTTGTTTTGTTTCCTGTCTGCAGACTCCGTTCTTCGACCGCAACCGAAAGCGCATGTTCCACAACATTCTTCACCGCGATGTCGTGTTCACGCAGGCTTTCTCGGAGGACGCCAAGGATCTGCTCTCTGCGGTAAGCTCTTTTTCATTTTTGTATCTGCTGCTGTGTGTGTTTTACCCAGAACCGTTTGCTAATTCCACAACGTCTCCTTGTTACTATCATATAGCTGCTGCGCCGCGATCCTGCCAAGCGACTCGGCTCTGGGCCTTCGGGTGCCCAGGAAATCATGGACCACCCGTTCTTCGCCAGCATCGACTGGGATCTCTTGATGCTGCGCGAGATCGAGCCTCCATTTAAGCCAGTTGTCTCTAGCGACGCCGACACCACGAACGTGGCGAACATCTTCACGCGCGAGATCGCTCGCGACTCGCCTGTGACACAGGAACTTGGCGCGACGCACCGCGCACAGGCCCACTTTGATGGGTTCACATACATGCCAGGCTCTGATCTGATGAAGTAGCGGGTCACTGGTCTCGCGACGACGGCGACGAAAGAAGAAGTCCCATAGTGTGTCACGTGTGTGCGTTTGTAGAGAAAAAAAACATTGAACGAAGCAGCGATTGTTTGAGTTTGACGCCGGCAACCGGGGAGAAAGAACGGGTCTGAGGGTTGGCGAAAGCGTGTATGAAGAAGAAGAAGGTGATGATGATGAAAGCCCAAGAACCCAAAGCGAGCAGAGCAGAGGACGAAGTAAAGGGCTCCCAGGACGAAACGAGAGACGAGAGAAGCAAGGAGAAACAAACAAGAAGAATGCCATAAACCAATATATTGATATACATATATGTATGCACGTGCGTGGAGTGCTTGCTGCATTTGTGTGTGTGTGCATGTTTGTTTGCCTGGCTGCGGAGTGTCATTGAGAATGTCGTCTTACTTTGTGTGATACTGCGTAGCGTCACGCGCCTCGTTCTTCAAGTCGACTGGGGAAGCCTCCCCGTCACCGCCAGATTCGATTCATGATGCCATGCACAACACACGCCGCGTCGTGAAGCCGCTTCGATGTCAACAAGCAAGCGAGAGAATGAGTGGAAGTGGCACTTCCATGGAGAGTATTCTTAGCTGCCAGCTAAGAAACTGAAGCCCCTCTCGCGATGTGATCCAAGTCCAAGAGCCAAGTTCTATTTGCAAATATCATGCCTCTGGCTCTGCTTCAAGGAGGAAAATGGATCCAATAGTAGCTCTCCAGGGGATCTATCCAACGCAGCACCAAGTCCCACCACGCTCTCTTCACTCACATCCAGCCACCATCCGACGCAAAAGCAGAGAGTATTTTCGGTAAGAAGCCGCTGCTATCTATTTTTTAATGCGTGCGCTGTTCCTCCCAAGCTCTGAGCGCTAAGAATGGCTCTTATGACTGCTTTTGCTTTTTTCAAGGGGAGGCCGCGTGCTCGCAGCCAGTGGCAACCGCCCGCTATTTTCTGCTCCCACATTCCCCACCCTCCAACTCGGCTCATTCCACAACTTTCCTTCCTGGCAGCGAAACCAACCGCCTCCCCAAGAAGCACAAGCGCGCTCCGAGACCCAGAGACCAACCAAGTCACTTCCTCCCCAACCAGCCTCCCTCTCTCCACCAGAGTTCTTCAACGATGTCGACCGCCGCCCCGATCTGCTTTGGCGATGTCGTCACGTTCACGGTCAAGACCGAGTGCGGTATGAGCTCCGTGGGCTTCCTGGAGCACAAGAACGACGAGTTCCTGCTCGTGGTGCCACCGGTGAAGGAGAGCGCGTCTTCCAAGTTCCACGAAGCCGAGTTCATTGTGTGAGTAGTCTTTGGCGTTTTCCTTTTGAGCTATCTCTCGTTGTTGATTCACAGGTGGTTCTAACAATGTTGTGCCCCTTGCGTTGCGTTCTGATACCTTAGTGCTCCGATCCGCTGCGAGAAGCCGCCTGTGAAGGGCACGCCACTCAACTACAAGCAGCCGTTCGTGCTCATGACGTCGTCGCAGTTTGAGGAGTACTCGCTCAACAAGATGAACTCGGAGGACACGATCGGCCTCCAGTGCCGCGACGTCAAGGGCGAGATGTACCTCGCGATCGAGAAGGAAGGCTACACCCTGGAAGCGGTGAGTGACAGACCAACAACATCAGCAAATATGTTGATGGAAACCAACCATTTTTACGAATCTTGTGCCTCAATGTTGCTATTGAAATCCCAGAACGTGATGGATGGCGACGCGAGCGTGGACCTTGTCGTCGTGGACTCGAACCGCATGCGCAAGAAGTACAACAAGAAGCTCATGTCGTACATGAAGAACAAGTCAGAGGCGCTCGGCGGCTACGTCTCCTGCGGCACGAAGAAGGGCAAGCCGCTCAACTTCACGATCACCAAGGTGCCAGGCGCGACCAGCACCAAGCAGTTCGTCCAGAAGCATATCCGTCGCCGCCGCAGCACGCTCAAGATGGATACCGCCAAGGCGGACGAGATCGCGCGCGCAAATCGTGTCGGCAGCGATGCCTCGGACGGAAGTGCGCTCAGCCCCACCGCGGCGAGCCCTACTGCAGCAGCAGGCACTGAAGCCAAGCCAACCGACGAACCCACTGCGGAGTCTACTCCGCCAGCTGGAGACGCTTCAAGTGAGACGCCAGCGACTACGACCACTGCTGCGGCCGAAAGCACCCAACAAGAGGCTCGGGTCTCGACTGCGAGCACCGCCGAGTCGGCTGCGTTCACCTCAGAGTCACCAGCGCCTGCATCTGCTGCTCCTGCGCCAGCGCCAGCAACACCAGAAGTGCCTACTTCTAACTCATTGGTGGACATGCTTTCGGACGTGTCGCTTGAAGAGAAGGCGGCACAAGACAGTAATGCTGCCACCCAGCAGCAGACTTGGCCGATGATGACCGCTCCCGACGCAGCGAGCGACGCTACTCCAAGTACCGTGTCAGCTGAGCCCTCGAAGCCAGCAATGGAGGAGAAGACGACGACGGCGACGCCAGCGCCAGTCGCTACTTCTGCTGCTACGGCATCTCCCGCGACCAAACCCAACTCCAAGCCACTGGCGTACGTCCCACCGTCGCCAAAGAAGCTCACGCAGCAAAACTCGGCGTTGACCGTCACGTCGGAGGCGGAAGGCGCGCACGGCGACGGAGAGAAGGTCGACAGCAACTGCTTGGGCGGCGGCGGGTGCTCGATCATGTAAGCCATTGTGCTCAAGAGCACAGCAACACAACAAGACACATATAAGCAGCGCAGAACAAGCGCAACCAAACACAATAGGAGCTATCCAACAGCGACACTCAGACCTCCAGCAGTAGTCTGTCGTTTGAATATTAAACTAAGTAATTATATAATCGCCACTTTCACGATTCTTCATCATCGCCTCAGCTTTGGTTCTCTATCACTCTGGCAGCCAGAGTCTCCATCACCTCTTCGACAGGTTTCTCTACATTGTCCTCTTGATGTGGACACTCAACAACTTGGAGCTGCTCAACTGCCCGCACGAGATCGTCCACCACGCGTGTCGCAGCGCCGACCATCGCGAGCTCCATGATCACGAGGCTCTCTCTCCTGGACGCCAAGCGCAGCAGCTGCCGACTGACGCGGTCCTCCCGCGCCATCTGCTGCCTTGCGTCCACCTCTTTCTGCCGCTGACGGACCAAATGCGCTGCAGTCTCTTGTATTCTGCAAGTTGTCCACTTGCGGTGGACGCATCGGGCTTGTCGCTGATCATGAACCCGTCTTTCGATAGAAAAGGCTCGACCACGAGCCCTCGCTGCTGCGCGCGCCAGGCGTGGAAGTCCTCCGCCGAGTTCTCGTTTGTGATCGGCGCGTAGATCGTGTCCCAGTGCGCGAGGAGCCGTTGTACTGCAGTGATCTGCACCGCTGCTTTCGGCGACGACGTGCTCCGGTTCGACGCCACGCTGTGCATCGACCACTGGCAGTCGTGCAGCCGCTGCGCGCGCTCGAGCGCTTCCAGCGACGGGATCCCGTACAATCTCCCAAGTAGCAGCGCTCCGATGAACCCCGTGCGTCCGTGGCCATTCATGCTGAACACGTAGATGTTGCGCTTTGCACGCAGCAAATCCTCACTGGCAAGTAGAAAAGCGTCCAGCTGCTCGGTCTCGGGTACGCCGTCCTTCTGGATGGGGAAATGCATGAACTCGAGCTCCATCGTGAGCGAATCGAGCGCTTTGCGGGACGACTTCTCTGCATTCTGCTGCGCGAGAATGACCTTGTTGGCCAGCGTTTCGATCCGAACGGGGTCCAACTCGGCGGGTAGTGGGGCGGTCGCTGCTGTCATTGGTATGCCTGTTGTTGCTACTGCTGGTGGTGGCAGCCTGCTGTCGTCCAGCTCGGACTGCGCCAGCTGCACTTGGCGCAGGTTCATCTTCACCGCAGCACGCAGTTCGACCTGCAGCGCCTCGTATTTGCTTCGCACGACTCGTTCAAACATCCACGGGGTCTGTAGAGACTGTCCTGCTTCGGTGGACCCATTGTTGTCTTCTTGCTTGGATCGATGGACACCTTCTGGTTGATGATTCTTGCTCTGGCTCTTTTGTCGCATTGAGAAGGACGCTCTGGTGGGCGTTGCTGCTTTGACTTTGCTGTTGACTCGACTGAGCTGCTTCTGCTTGTCCTCCGACGCTGGCAGAGTCGAAGCAACATGCTCTTTCTCAAACGCCTCGAGCTCCGCGTCCTGCGCGAGACAGATGAACACCGAGATCTCCTGCAACAACACGCTCGTGGTGTAATCTGCACGGCGACAATGCGTCTTGCGTCGCGGAAGCTCTTTCCAAAAGGGTACACGCCTGCGAGCACGCGACCGCGGATGATCCAGTACGACATGTCCGTTGGTCCGGCGTGGTTGGCACGGAACTGCTTGTACATCTCCATGTCGTCGACCGCAAAGCTGCCGTCGTTGGTAGAGCTGCAGCGCTAGAAATGGTGCGTCTAGGCTCGCTCTGCGATTCGCCTCAACCTCTTGCCACTGTTGCGTCAGTCGGCGCAGCCAGTTCTGGATGCGCTTTGCACCATGATGCCGGCGCTCGTGGAGCTCCTGTCGCCGGTGTCGCTTGATGAACTTGCGCCACCGCTTCCACGCAAAGCCGATGTACACGTTCAGCATCTGCGTCATGACGGACTCCAGGTGCTTCTTCTGCTCTTGCTCCGGGAACAGGAGCTCGCTCTGCTCGACGAGGAAGAAGCGGATCCGTCCAGACGGCTGCCATGGCATTGGTGTTGCCGTCATAGAGCTAGAGGTTGAGGAGATATGACGCTTTGCGTGTGATTGATGGGATACCTGGGATGTATGAGATGAGGCACTGAGTGTGGTCGCGTCCTCCTCTTTCAGCTGCTCCTCTCGTCCGATCGTCTTCATCCACGCGCGGCAGCCCCACACGCCCCTGCCAATGTCCCGCAGGAACTGGAGATCGTCCTGCTTGGACAGCCGGATCTTGAACTCTTCCCCCAGGATCGCATCCACTTCCTCGAGGATCTCGTTCAGCACCAGCACGGACGGGAACTCGCTCGCGACAAAACGGCCGCTGACCTGTTCGCGCCGGAACATCATGCGCGCGACCGCCTCGGCAGTGATCACCGCCCGAAATGCGCCGAGCTGCGTGGGAAAGATGCCGATCTCCTGGGGCCATTGCGAGCCAGTGAGTGGTGATGATGTTGACGTGTGAGAGGATGAGTGGAGGTCGCTGGACTCGGTTGTGTGGCTGGTGGTTGTGATGCTCAACTCCAGACTCGCTCGGAAGAACCCGTTCGGGAGCACCTCAACTCCGCGAAGCCACACGAGCCGGTAGTAGAAAGTGGACTGCGCGTTCGCGCGCACGCCGTCGTCGTGGATGACGGTGCTGTGCAGCAATTCGCGCGACCAGCGACCGCAGTTCTCTTGCGTTCGGAAGAACACCCGCGTACCGATGGGCAGAGCCAATCGGCTCTCGACCTGAGTTGTCGGGTCCCAGTGGCTCAGACCTGGAAGAGGATGCTGATGCTGATGATTCACACGCGGCGACACGATCGGAGCTGCTGGTGGAAGCTCTTCAGTACGGGGCTGAAGGTGACTCTGGTTGCTGAATGGCTTGGAACTGTCTTGCGTGATATCGTATACGCTTGGACTCTGGGGATTCTCGACGAACTCTTGAATTGTGTGCGACGCGAGCGATGGGATCTGAATGTAAAGGAGAGAGAGGAACACTCGTCAGAATAGCTCAATACATAGCCAAGCACTGTAGCCCTGATACTGCAGATCCAACTCAGGCTGATGAGCGTGCGAGCACTTACAATGTGGATCGCGTCGGTGCACCTGAAGCAGAGTCGCTGCTCGCACTCGCTACACGCGAACGTTGCGAGCCTCGCGCAGCACTCTTCGCAGCGGAGGAGGAAGGGTTTTGATGACAACTGCAGCTGCTCACGAGATAAGGAGCAGCAGGACTCGTTCTCGAAACCCCCTTCATCCGAGTAGATACTCGGCTGTTGTTGCTGTTGTTGTTGATACTGAGAATGATCCTGACTTTCAGGCTGTTGGAGCTCGCATTCGCTCTTCACGTGTGGGAAATTGGCTCGGATCCACTTCGGAAGGGAGTTCCCTGCGATGTCATCTTCATCTTCTTGGCTCTCTCGCTGTTGTTGTTGTGGAAGTGGTAATGGCAGTGGCGATCGGGGTTCTCCTTCTTCATCATCGTCGCTGTCGTCGTGCCCATCTTGGTCTTCTTCTTCTTGAATCATCTCCATGCCATCGACCAATTCATCACCATCATTTTCAAATCGCTGGGGGGTCGAGAGCTTTGGAGTGCTGCGGTCCAGAGACTCGGCTATGTCCTCAGCATCCTGCGCACCAGACGCTACTGCTTGCGGCTCTTCTTCTTCCAGGTCCCGCCCTACTCTGTCGTCGTCACTACCGGTATCACCATCGCCTCTGACGCTGTCTCTGTCCATCCAGCTTGCATGGGCGTCTCCCAATCAGTCGAGTGAGCGGACTGACTGAGTGAGGAACGAACCGTCGCCTTCCGAGCGAAAATGACAAGTCGCGCCATATTTCAAGCGAACGAACACGATTGCTTGGGCAAACACGCCTCAGAAGTAACAAGACAATCCACGACACCACTGATTTTTCATGAGCGATTCTCTGTGTTTGGTTGGGGTTACGATGAAAGAAGTCTGTCAAAAGCACTACTGGGCACGTTGTAGTAACTCTGCATCCGTCCAGTCTCTCTTGTCCACCCCCGCGCTCTTCTTTTCTTCTTAATGCTGCTGCTTCTGTGTTGTCTCTGTGTGTGAATGTGTGTGTGTGTCTTGAGTCTCGACTGGTGTGTGTCCCGCCCGCTCTTGTATG
>JAADVK010001250.1:0-10310 GCA_023334975.1 Globisporangium sylvaticum
CACGATGCCGTAGAACACCTTGAAGGACCATGGCAGCACCACAAGGGTACTGGCAGTCACCACCTGGGTACCGCTCGAGTTCAGGTACGCCTGGAGGAACGGGTAGATGGTCGCTGGGAGCACACCATAGACAAGACCCACAGCGGCGTACTGGAAGAGGAGGCCGACGTGGTCCTTGCTGAAGAGGCGAGGCGCGCCACCTTCACGGAGGGCACCTCCCTCAGCCTCGAGAGCGTCAGGGGTCTTGGCGTCCGTGTAGCCGTCGGCGGCGTCCTTGGCCTGGGACGCGTTGCTCAGGAACGAGGCGCGGTGCGCGATCTCGACCTTGTTGATGTTGTTGGGGTTGGACATGACGCCAGTCATGGTTGCTTGATTCTCGGGTTGGACCGGACGCCCTTGCTGCTGCTGCTGGAGTGCGCTGGAGCTGGAAAATTGAAGAATGAGAGAACTGAGGTGGGGACTGCGAGCGAGTCCAAGCCAAGGAGAGAGCCACAGAGCTTTGCTGACGGAAAGTGCTGACTGGGACGTCAGGGACGAAGGCGGGGAGAAGGGAAGGGAAGCGGTCTCTGCAGTCGAAAGTCGTCGCCTGATGCAGACGATCGCTTCGGATGAGCTCTCCCCCGCGCACTCTCCCTCCCTCTCTCTTTCTCTCTCTCTATCTATCTATCTATCTATCTATCTCTTCGTGTCTGGTAATACGAGCGATCGATCGCACATACACAAGGGCGTAATGACGAGCGGCACATCTCTCCGTAGTGATGGCTGATGGGAACCATGTGCGTTTGAAAAAGGTGTGCGTGACGAAGAGCTCTTTGGCGTGCCGAGCTAATCCTTCTCTCCTGTATAAAATAATACTCCGTGTTTAACAGATCCGTGAATTATAGTTTTGGGAATCGAATGCATGGAGACGCTACCTGCGAGACATGATAATGATATGCAAAGCTGCACTTTTGCTGATACAGGCGCCTTTTGCAGAGTATGGTTTTCCTTAGTTTTCCGATATATCATGCATTTCGGATCTCCCTCCAAGGGAGCTGCTCGACTGGAGGGAGATCCAAATGGGGACAGGGATGGAGATGCTGTACGTATCGGACCTCCTGGGCTCTGTAAAGCTCCACAGCTTCCAGACGAATGTGGTGTTGCTGTGAGCGCACAGATATCGTTTCATTTCCTGTTTATATTGAGCCTTAAGACGTCTAACGAGCCTTCCGCTTGCATTTCCTCGTGAGATTAACAGCAATGCATGCGGTAAGAGCGAGTCGAGCTGGCCCCTGTGCCTGATTGTCGAATTCGTACAAAAATTGCTTCAGTATGAAATAACTGCAGTTGTCAGCTCATTGCTTGACGCCTTCATTGCAAACCGCAACACTCCGACTTGTGCCACATTGCGACACGTATCCATCATCATTCCTGCAAAAGTGTCAGCTGGTGACCCGATGGATGAATCTCATCAAGCAACAGCTCGTTTGCTTCCTCCGAGAGATTAACGGAGCGGTATGAAGCAACACACCCGCGGTGCATGGATGCAAACGAGGACGATCGGAGGCGGCTGACCCGTTTGACATCTAACTCACTCTCGAGCCTGTGAAGCCAAAGAACTGGACTCGTTAGAAAGAAGGGGGCTGGGTTGGACAGAATACGACGGGAGCTCCTGCTTTGAGTATGGCAATCCACCCGCCACCCGAAGAAACCCTAGATTCTTAGAGCTTGGCTAGCTATGGGCTTGGTGCTCTGCACTTGCCACGGTTTGTCGATCTGACTGCAGCCTTTCGAGACGACGTCGCGAGCGTGTCACCCCCAAACAAATGATCGATTCGGATGAGTGTGGGGAATGAAAATGTGAAGACGAGCAGTCCACTCATCCACGAGGTCGTGAGTGATGAGCAACAGACTTTTTATGAAAGCAGAATCAGCAGGCGTACTGTCTCAAAATCTCACCACGGTTCGTTCGAAAAGAAAGAAGTGCAGCCTCCACCTCGCAATTGCCGGCAGTCCGTTGCCCCATGTGCGTTCGTTCGCTGCTGATCATTTTGCTCCTTAAAGGTCGAATGGGAGCAGCCCACCCACGTCTGCATGCCAAGCGAGAGCTCGAAGGTCAGATTCTCAACTGTACCTGGTACTTCGGACTCATCCTCCGAATAGCTTGGGCACGAAACGAGCGGCCTCACTTCATAACGCTGAGCTGGTGAAGTGAAGCGACGGACGCGCTTCTCAAACTTCATCGGCCGAACAGCAGCATGAGCTGCTAATAAGGACATAAATTAGGGAACTGTTCCTAACATTTTTGTGGTAAACCTCCCAGTTTTTGATGATCCCAGACTGATATCCCACGACGAGGGAAAGCAAAATGAGTTGGACCCTGGGACAGCTCCGTCGTCCCCATCAGAATGACCTGTTGCACACATCCATCTGCTCCAACAAATCGAACGAGAATGTGAGGTATAATTGCGCTAGAGAACATACAGCATCTGCGCTGCACTTGTTGGAACTTTTCGCTTTTATTTGGAATACCAAACGCATTCGTCTCGAAGCGATACTCCTCGGGTCGGTACAAGAAGATCGAGAAAAGCGATCGCACTCACCAAGCAACAGCGTGAAAAATAGATAAATTTGTGCAACCAACAACCTGAGGTTGGCTAAGCTGAGCTTCGCCCGTACCCCAACGGACCTCGGTGTTTCTGCACGCCGTGGTGGTCCAAAGGGGAGAAAGACGTGGACTCGCTGATCCATCGAAGGCGCACGCTGCATCATCCCTCACGATTCCAGTACAGCACTGTGCGTTGCCAACCCCGCCTCCATTCTTCTAAGCACGGGGTTTCTAGGCCGAAGGAATGCTGCAGCATCGTAAATCTATGTCTAGGTACCGGTAACAGTCAGTCTTCTGGCAGCACCCGACTTGTGCGTCTTACACTGTGTTGTAACCAGTGTCGTGGCAATCTCAGAAAAATGTTCCCACATTTAGCACTAACTTCCACTATATATATCTGTTTGTTTTGGTGTCTACATTTACGATTCTTGTCGATTTGTGATCCTATTAACAAAATAGAGGATATCTACTGTACCCTTCTCGCACAAGAGTGCCCTCTCTTAATTCGGGGTAAACTCGTAATTACAGTGTCGTAAAAAGTCACGCTTGCCACGTCGATACAGCTGTCCTGACGTGGCGGCGTAAAAAGGGTTCCTCCCCCTTTCCGTGTTGTTTCTTGTTTGTTGTGTGTTGTTTGTTGTGCGTTTCGGCTCGGAAATTGAAGAGACGAAGCAGGAAGCAAGAGCGAGACGAGCATCTCGATCTTCTTCAACGCCAGACGTCTGTCTGTCTGTCTGTCTGTCTGTCTCTGTGTGCGAGAGAGGGAGAGGAAGAGATCCTATCGCCTTCGCAAGCGCGCTCCACTAAGCCACCTTCCTCACCCCACCCCATATCCACATTTGTGTGCACGCGACGCGTACTTTCGTTCATCTGAAACCCTGACCGACTGACTGACTGACGATGGAGGCGCAGGTGTTGAAGTCGCTCGCCAAGCTGCGCAAGATCACGACGCGCAGCCACAAGGAGCTCCGCGATGTGATCGACGCGGCGCAGGCGGCCATGACCGCCGTGGTCGAGAAGAAGAGCAAGCCCGACGCTGGCAGTGCGAACGCGAACGCAGGTGTTGGCGGCGGCATCGGCGGCGCGACCGAGGTCCCGTTCGAGCCGTTCCTGCTCGCGTGTCTGACGCGTCACGCCAAGTTGGTCGCGGTTGCGCTCGACTGTATCGAGAAGTTCCTCGCGTTTGGGTTTCTGAGAGGAAACGGGTCGATTCCTGATGGGATCCGCAAACGCCTGGTGCAGAAATCCACTGGTCCGAGTGGCGCCAACAGCAGCAGCGGCGCGCGATCTGGAGGCGCCGGTGGCGGCGACGCGAACGACGGACTTGAAGGCGGCAACGGCGCGGGCTCGTCGCTGAACGAAGAGAACTGGAAGCTTATCGACTGCATTGTGGACGTGATCTGCGATTGCAACGATCACCCGGACGAGACCGTGCAGATCCAAGTGCTGCGCGTGCTGCTGACCGCCGTGACGACGACGACGTGCGAAGTGCACGAGCACTCGCTGCTGAAGGCTGTGCGCGCGTGCTACCACATCCACCTCGTGAGCAAGAATGCGACGAACCAGACAGTCGCGAAGGCGACGCTGCAGCAGATTATCAGCATCGTGTTCCAGCGAATGGAGACGTTCGACCAGCGTGTGCAAGAAGAAACCGAGGCGACTCTGAAGGAATCGCTGCAGAAAAGCGAGGCTGCCGCGGCGGCTGCAGCTGAAGCTGGGAGTCACGAGAATGACGACGCCGAATTGATTGCTGCTCCGACTGCATCGTGGTATCCAAGCGTTGTCCGTGTACTGCAGTTCGATATCGAAATTCAGAACGGCTCAGCGTCAGCAAGCCACAACGCAAACGGACGAGGCAATGCAGGTGTGACAGCGAGCAACGCACCGATCTTCGCGCCATCGTTTCCGTCGGTGCTCCACAAGGACGCGTTCTTGCTCTTTCGTTCGCTGTGCCGCATTTCGATGCGATCCGTTGCGGAAGATTATGCGCTCAGCTCAGGAGGCGGGATGCTCTCGAACGGTGGTTCTCTTGGAGGCTCTGGCTCGAATGGAAGTGGCGGATCGGAAGACCCGTTCGCGTTCCAAAGCAAGGTCTTGTCGCTCGAGCTTGTGCTGTCGATCATCAACAACGCAGGGCCGTCTTTCCGCCGAGGCGAGCGCTTCATCCACGCGATTCGCCAGTATCTGTGCCAGTCGCTGCTGCAGAACTGCACGTCCAACTACACGCAGATCGTCGGCCTCTCGCTCCAGGTGTTTCTCGTTCTGATCAACAACTTCAAGCTGCACTTGAAAGCAGAGATCGAGATTTTCGTGACGTCGATTTTCCTGAAGATCCTGCAAAGTGAAAACTCGAGCTTCGAGCACAAGATGCTCGTGCTCGAGGTGCTGAACAACATCTGTGACGACGCGCAGATTCTCGGCGAGATTTTCCTCAACTACGATTGCGACTGGAACACGAACGATCTCTTCAAGCAGATTATCGATGCGCTCGCGAAGATTGCCAAGGGTAAGAAGGAGAGCAACGCCCACGCGAACCTGTCGTCCACATTGCGTCTCAAGGCGCAGCAAAATGATGCAGCGATCGTGCTGAAAGGTCTGGAATGTCTGACAGCGACAGTCGCGTCTCTGAAGAAAGCAGCCAACTTCATCGAAGCAGAGAAGAAGAACAGCCAGCAGCGCACGAACTCTGGCTCAAACCACGCGGACGGTGACGACGATGGCGCTCCGCCTCCTGCTGTGGTACCGAACGCGAGCTTGGCATCGGCGCCTTCAACGATGTCTGCAGTCGAAGCTTTCGATCGCAAGAAGAAACGACAGGAGGAGCTCGCTAACGGTATCCTGAAGTTCAACGTGAAGCCAACAGCAGGTGTTCAGTACTTGATCCAGCATGGTCACATGGGCGAGGGTACGCCTCGAGATGTTGCTCGCTTTTTCGCGGAGCACTCGGACAAGCTCGACAAGACCATGGTCGGCGACTACCTCGGTCGCGAATCGCAATACCAGGGCGGGTTCTGTATCCGAGTGCTGCACGAGTACGTGGACATGATGGATTTCACTGGACTGGAGATCGATGTGGCGATCCGTCAGTTTCTCGCTGGGTTCCGTTTGCCTGGTGAGTCGCAGAAGATCGATCGCATGATGGAGAAATTCGCCGAGCGCTTCTACGCAGCGTGTCCGCCAGGGCTCTTCCCAAGCGCCGATACCGCGTTCATCCTGTCTTTTTCGATTATTATGCTGCAGACCGACTTGCACAACCCAAGCATCCCAGAGGAGAAGAAGATGACCAAGGAAGGCTTCCTCCGCAACAACCGCGGCATCAACAATGGCGAAGATTTGCCGGAAGAGTACCTGGGAGGAATCTTTGACCGAATCAAGGCGACCCCGATTTCGCTCAAGGAAGACGAAGATTTCCGAGCAAGAAGAAAGATGGCTGGAGGCGTGAAAGCTGTTGCTGCGACGACTCTGTTCGGGTCTTCGGGTGCAACTGTCGACCGCCAGCGACGAGATGCGTACATCAAGGAGCGCGAATCGATGGTGCGTCAGTCCGAGGCGCTGTTCAAGCGTCGTAATCCAGCCGGAATGGGCGCCTCGTCTCGCGGAATGACGAATTCTCCTCGATCAGGCAACCCGATCATTTCTGGAGGTGGCACTCAGAACTCCCCCCAGTTCCACCTGGTGACCGAGCTGACTGAAAACAGTCATGTTCGTCCCATGTTCGAGACTGTGTGGGCTCCGTTGCTCGCGTGCTGCTCTGTGATTTTCGAAAGCTCCGACTCCCCTGTGGCGATCCAGCTCTGCTTGAACTCTTTCAAGCACGCGATTCACCTCTCGTCCAGACTGAATATGCCATCCGAGAGAGACGCATTCGTGACGGTGCTCTCCAAGTTCACAGCCTTACACAACACCGGATCCCGATTGTTGCGCTCGAAGAATATTGAAGCGGTGAAAGCTTTGATCTCCATCAGCGTGAAAGAAGGAAACTATCTGGGCGATGCGTGGCGAGACATTTTGCAGTGCATCTCGCAATTGGCGCGCATTCAGAACCACGCGCAGGGCTTGCACTCGGATACGCAGTTTTTCAACCATCAGCCGTCTCCTGCCGGAAGCACAACAAGCAGCAGCGGCGGCTTTTCGTCCACTCCAACCCATAGCAGCAGCAGTTTGTCGATTGGGCTGTCCAAGCGAACCCACTCTGCGTCGACATCAACGTTCCCGTCCCCATCGCATCGTGAAAGTTCAAATGGAGGTGGTCCAGGAGGTGAAGATCTGTACAACCCAGCCATTGAAGACGAGAATGCTGCCCGCGTGATGGCCGAGATCGACTCGTTAGCGAGCGACCGCGTGTTCAGCAGCTCGATTTCGCTGAACGACACGGCGGTGCAAGAGTTTGTGCTGCAGCTGTGCGTGGTATCGCTCACTGAATGCTCCGGGGTCAGCAATGGCCGTTCGAGTCGACAAGACAACTCGTTCAGTCCGCCGCGCGTGTTTTCGCTGCAGAAGCTGGTGGAAGTCGCGGACATGAACATGCATATGCGCTCGCGTGTCATTTGGGCGTCGACCTGGAAAGTGCTGTCGCGCCACTTCACGACCATCGGCTGCCACGACAACCTGTCGATCGCCATGTACGCCATCGACTCGCTGCGTCAGCTGAGCATGAAGTTCTTGGAGCGTGAAGAGCTGAAGGACTTCAACTTCCAGCGGCTCTTCCTCGCTCCTTTCGAGGTGATCATGGCGAACGCCGTGTCGATGGAGATTCGCGAGCTGGTGCTTCGCTGCGTCGAGAACATGATCTTGGCGCGTGTGACCAACATCAAGTCTGGCTGGAAGACCATTTGGGGGGTCCTGCGGGTCGCTGCGGAGACGTACGAGCCAGGCAACGGCGATCACCAGGATCGCATCGTGCAGCTCGGTTTCCAGATCGCCAAGCGCATCTTTGAGAACCACTTTGAGCGCATCGTCGAGGTGTTTGTGGACGCGGTCGAGTGTTTGCTGGCGTTTGCTGTCTGCGGCTCGGAAGAGGTGGAGAAGAACATGGACGAGCACATGGGGCTGACGCAGCTGAGCATCGAGAGCATCGGCATCCTTCAGAACGTCTGCATGGAGAAGCTGGCGACGGGACAAGTAATCGAGAAACTGTTCGTCGAGGCATCGGTGCCGAAGCGCGTGGGGTTCCGGACGAAGAAGAAGGCGAACAGCATCTCTGTTCCTGGAGGCGAAGAGCTGATCGCATCTCCATCCGGTCGTGCGTCGGTTCGCTACGAGCGACAGGAGTCGTCGAGAACGCTGGAGGAGGAGATCTCTGTGCTGTCGCCGCCGTCGACGCCAACGAGACGAAGCTCCGTGACCACCACCAGCGCAGCAGCATCGCAGGGAGAGGACGCCGCGAGCGTGTACAACGACTCGTCTGCGCACACGCGGATGTGGTGGCCCGTGCTGACGGCGCTGTCCACTCTGGCTGCGGACTGCCGCATCGACGTGCGCCTCTCTGCGCTGCACGGCCTGTACGACTCGCTCGAGTCGCACGGCCTGAAGTTCTCGACGGGGCTGTGGTCGCTCATCTTCAAGGGCGTGCTGATCCCTCTTCTCGACGAGCTGCGTCATCTCGAAGTGTTCGTGGAGCGAGGCAAGCGCGTGAAGCCGAAGCTGCCTCTGCCATCTCATTCGCCGTCGCGCATCCAGTACAGCGCGGGGAAAGCGACGTCGACGTTCTGCCTGGAGCGGCTGCTCGAGTGCTTTGGCCTGTTCTACGACATCGTCGGCTTCCTCCCCGAAGTGCTGTTCCTGCTGGGGAAGTGCATGGACACGAACGACACGGAGGAGGAGCTGGCGTCTGCGTCTGCGGCGTCGCTGGAGAAGATGCTGGTGACGCACGGCCACAAGTTCCCGGACGACGTCTGGGGCCTCATCGCCGACGAGCTGCGATCGGTGATGACGCGTGCCGAGCCGACGTGGATCTTCTTCAGCATGGCCACTGGTAACAGAGCAGCAGCCGCGTCGCCTCCACCTGCGCCTGTGTCGCCAGTATCGCCCGCGTCGCCGATCTCTCCGTCGTCAGCAGGACTCACGTCGCCTCGCCAGCCGTCGATCATCTCCATGTACCCGTCGGTGGTGAGCGTCCTCGAGTTCAAGTTCAACAAGCACTTCCCGCCCAAGGTGGTCACGGAAGAAGAGGTGAACGCGCAGCAGTTCCCGTCGAAGACCCACTTGACGGTGATCCTGGCGTTGCAGAAGGTGATGGGTAACGTGCTGGCGTCGCGCTTCAGCCGCCGCCTGGCGCTGAGTGACGGCCACGTCGCCAGTCTCATGACGTGTCTGCGCGAGAGCTTCGTGTTTGCGCGGAAGGTGAACGACGCGTTCGAGTTGCGGTTGCACCTGCAGAAGTGCGGGTGGACCTACGGCCGAACGGAGGCGGGCGACATCCCCAGCCTGCTGCTGCAAGAAGTGCAGGGCAAGGAACAGTACTTGAGCGTGCTGTTCCATCTGATCCGCGAGCAGCACGCCGTGATCGACGAGCGGAAGCGCGAGGACGCGAGACGCCAGATGACGCAGCTCGTGAAGCAGGCGGTGGAGGAGTACCTCACGTGGACGGTGGACCCCGCGAGCAGCAGCTTCCAGTTCAACGTCAAGACACCGGCGGACGCGCGCCAGCGCACCGTCCGGTATGCCGCGCTCATCGTGTCGATCCTGCAGGAGCTGTCCGAGTTCGACGGGCCAGAGGTGCGTCTGAGTTGTGTGTTTGCATGCATGATGGATGCATTTGTGTTCGGGACGACTGTCTGACTGAATGATGTTATTGTATTATAGATCCGACGCCACCTGGCGTGGCTGTATCCGCTGCTGAACGAGCTGATCAAGACCCCGAACGGCCAAGTGCGCGTCGCACTCACGCTGGTGTACGACAAGAGCATCCGCCAATTGCTACCCCTGCAGCAGGCGCAGCGCTAGCGAGCGAGTGGTTGCGTGTTATTGCAAGTCCACGTAAAGTGAGGGGAGAGAGAGAGAGAGAGAGCCGTGTGTCTATAGGGTTGATTAATCGTGTGGGCGAGCAGGAAGAGTGTATTTTGCAGGTGCTTTCGAGAGAACATAACCATTTTTTATAAAAGCAGTGCACATTTGATAATTGTTGCGACTTGGCAGCGAGAGAGAGCCAATCTCCTTCTCTGGGGAGCTCACTCACACGTAAAGCAGCAACGAACCGACCACCATGGCCTCGGTCTCCCCCATTGCCGTCATGAACAGCAGAAGTAGCAGTAGTCCCAGAAAATCTCACATTGATATCCACTCGACAACAAGTGCTCATATGTGCTCCAACTCCTGCCAAAGGAACTCGTCGACGAGTGACAAAATTTCCTCGTCATCAAGCAGTCGCGCATGTCTTCATCGAAATCAGGATCTTCGCGCAAGTTTGCAGTTTCCTCTTGATTGTTGCGCAAGCCTGCAAGAACCTCGACAGCACGCGCATCAGCTGCAACATCCGCCGAATTGTCACTCAAGAGCGCAACAATGTCTGCATCCTTCGCTGCGATTTGCCGTTCAGAGAGTGCATGGTATTTTGCTCACTTCCGCTCGAAACTCCCAGCGTAGATCAGGTGGCGGGCTTTGTCAGCCGTGGCCTCTTTGCGATAGGATATCTCGATGTTCTCCTCGTTGGATTCCAGGGCGGCCTTTGACCAATTCATCGAACCTGCAATACAGCATTTGCACGTCGTTCACAAGTATTTCA
>JAADVK010001251.1:0-10304 GCA_023334975.1 Globisporangium sylvaticum
GCCGCGCAACCAGGCGTTCTGTTCCCATCTGATCATGGACAACAAGCCGCTGCTGATCCGCCACCCGGAGGCCGACGTGCGCTTCCACAACATGGACGCAGTGACGAAGAACGGCGTGCGCTTCTACTGCGGCTTCCCGCTTGTCTCGCAGGACGGGACGGTCGTCGGCTCCGTGTGCTGTCTGGACTTTGAGCAGCGCAGCTTGACCCAGTCGCAGTACTCGATGATGCAGACGCTCGCCAAGACTGCGTCCAAGGTGACCCAGGCGAAAGGAAGAGCGCTCTCGGGTCGAAAGACCATGGGCGGAGGAGGAGCAGTTCCAACGCCACCGTGGAGCTTGGGTAAGTTAAAAGAAGGCTGAGGACTGTGTATGTATGTGTAAGGGGGGATATGGGGCGTGTACAGTGTATGTTGGTGCAAGTAGTAGTCCTGCATTTATGAGTGGATATGTACTTCGATAGTGTTAGTATCTGAACGCGTGAAAACTGTGGAGTGAATCGAACCAATTGGTCAAACAAGCCAACCTGAATGCATGTTCACCACGTTAGCGACTCGTGTGCACTCAAGGTCGCAAATGGTAGGGGCGACTGATGAGCAGGCAAGGTACCCTACTTAAGTGGGGTAGCCTCATCAGGATTCAGATTGAAATGTGTGGTTCCTGGACCCGAAGCACCACACCCAGGCGTTCGCTTGATGTTGGCTCATGGCCAAGGCATGAACCATCCATCGGGCTCGCATGATTTCCCTCTTGCCATAGGATCACCATGTTTTGTTGGAGGAAGAAAGCCTTCTGCGGAACTGCTGGCACTGAGCCCTTCAGCTCTGAGTACCTTGGAGACAGTGAAAGAGAATTGAGTCTGACCACATGGGGGTTTGGCATCGACAGTAGATCTATAGATTGCTGACTCCTCAATGGACTTCCGTGGCCACAACCTGCCCGCCACAGAGAAGGGAAACAAGTTAGTGTGGCTTTCTAAACGACTTTGCCTCTCCCGCTCATACTAAACCAGTCATCACACCTCGTTCTCAGGTATCATGATGCGAAAGGCAATGCAACTGCTCTAGCGATTCCTTCTGTTTGCTGTCGCTGATGTCTCAAATGGAAAGCGAGAGCGAACTGGTTGGGTAAATGTGTGCTCAAGATGAGCAGTGCCGTAGTGATCTTGCCCTAAAGTACTACGTCCAGAGATTCAGCCATTCGCTGGACTTCTCCTCTTCCTGCAGCAACGCCATCGCCCCAATTTTGGAGCAGAAGAGGCTTCGTGGCGCTGGAGGTGATGACTCCGACCAAAAAGTGCAGAAAATGTGTATCCGAGAGAAAGAGAACAGTCTCGAGACTCTCCACTCCTGAGTTTGTGATCAACAGTGAGTCCACGGATCTCGACTTCTGTGGTTACTCCGAGACGGTACCAATCACGTCCTTGTCATCGCAATCGCCACATTTCGAAAGCAGAAAAGCCTCCTCCAGGTGCTGCAGTATTGGCAACGACCCAGAGATTCTGAATGACTAAGGCTGAGTTTGCGATACGGTGTATCCTAGAGAATGCGAAATCGAGTCTGTCCACTACTGAAGTCAATCAATTTCGCGATTGCTGACTCCAAAATGGAGACTTCCAGTCATTGGTGCCATGACTGGAACCCAAGGCAAAGACACGAAAGAAGGAGAGCGTGAAGCCGACGCCAGAGTGTGGTTTCTAAACGCGCTCGCCTGTCCTTTTGACCCATTCATTAGACCAATAATCTCACGCGAATCGATGATGGGATGTCCACGGGATGCCGTCCAGTGTTGAGGAATCCGAGGTGGAAGGCTTCCAGTGGGAAGTGGGTGTGGGCTCAAACGGCTTTGTCTATCTCTACACAATTCCAACGCCAAGGTGGTCCAGGGCCAGGACCACATTTTCGCATGGAGTCCGGGCGAAAAGAAGTGCGCTCTCGGGTCGAAAGACGCTGGGCGGAAGAGCAGTTCCATCGCCGCCATGAAAGGATGCTGGGGATTCCTGTAGGAAGGAAGGCCAAAAGGGATGTGTACCTTGTACAGAAGCACTCTTTGTATCGTGTTTATTTGCATATTCTACGTGGATATGTTTTAGTGTTTGAAAACGCGGTGCTATAATGTATACTATGCAATGAGCTGATCAGTTGATGGCTATGGTAGTTCATCTAAATCGGAGAACAGCTTTGCCGCCACGTCAGTGGACTAATGAACGCCATGAATGATCCTGTGGAGTGAAGTGGAGTTACCCTCGAGAGGATCCCAACTGAACGTACCAACATTAGAGTTCATGAAGTGATTGGCAGCCATGCCCCCCAGTGCGCATATGAGGGGTCTACTGATGTCCGCGTACTCGCACGAGTTGACGCACTCCATGCAGCGCGAGCAGATCAGGATCGACGCTGAGTGGCCGTTGAGCGTCTCCATCTTCTCCTGCGAGCAGCATCTGCTGCACACGTTGTACGCGCAGAGACTGCACCGCTGCTTCTTCTTCAGCAGCTTCATCATGTGGAGGTTCTTTGTGCAGCAGATGCAGCGCGAGTTGTTCGCTGCAAGGAATGCAGACTGATCGGCAAACTTCTGGACGCCGAGGCGTCGTCGTCGTACAATCTCGGGGATGCGGCACACGCTCTTAGCGAGCATCATGAGCCTCGCGGAAGCCATTTTGGAGCTTGCAGCTCCCTTGTTGGCTCGACGACCCATGTTGTCGCTACCGTCGCGTTTGCCGTGGAAGACAAGTCGCACCGACCGGGTTCGTGGGATCCGCTCGACGAGGAACGCGGTCGTGACATCGTTCAGCTGGTCAACGCGAGAGTGCAGCGCCTTGCCGGTTCGAAGTTCGCAGGCGGGCATCGAGCTCTGGGCGATGACCAGACTGTCGCCGCTGGGCGAGCGCTCGAAGGACTCGAGGAAGCACCACTCTTCGTTGCGGGCAAACAGGTTGGAGCGCACGAACGTGCCAGTCTTGACTGCGACAAAGTTGTCAGCAGCGTAGGTCGAGTTCGGTTCTTCTTCTCCAGGCTGCTCATCATTCTGTTGCGCTGGCGGCAATGGAACAGCATGTACAAGCGACCCGTAGATGAAGTCTTTCTTGTACAGCGCCTTCATGCTGGCGTTCAAGTCCGCCTCGGTGAGCGACCGCAGCACTGCGATCACTTCCTCAATGCTGCAGTTGATATCCCCCGCCGCAAGGACCTCCGGCTGCTGATGACGCTCGATCTCGTCTCCTGATGCGGCTTCGTACAGTGTGAACTCCTTCCGACCTTCCTTCCACGTCCAGTTACTGAGCGACAGGTTCGTGAGCGCGTCAAAGTCCAGCTTGGCGGTGATCTCGCGAGCGCGCGCGCAGAGCTCCTCGTCGGTGACGTAGACTTTGGCATTGGCGCCGCCACCGGGACTGTCAGTGACGCTGGACACACAGGACGGGTCGTCGCTGAGCGTCGAGGACTGCGAGCGGAACTTGTTTCGGGATGATGAAGTACTTGGAGTAGTGCCGAGATGCTTGGACTCGTTATTGTCTCTGTTGGTATTTCTGCTTTGCCTCGCGTGCCGTCCGGGGATCCGTGCGATGAACGACGCGAGGTTACTGCGCGTCATAACTCTTCTGGTTATCAGTACGTGATGGAGACTTCTCCTCTTTAGCTTTGGATCTACCGGTAGGTATGTGCCTAGTGAGTGGATGGAGCTGGTTGGATGCTAATGCCGTGTCGTGGTAGGTAACACCTGCTGTCCTTGACCGAGAAGAAGTGGAAATGAAGGAGCGAGTCACACACGCGAGAGAAACCTGAGGCTGAACTACTGTACCTGGCTGGGTCATACGAACTCAAAAGAACAGGATGGAGCTAATGCACTACTGTACTCTACTTCTGCGATCATGACCGAGAGAGAGGTCCCAAAATCAGCTTTCAGAGAGAAATCTCGGAGCCATGAAACGCAAGAAAAATTGGAGTAAGAACCCACCGGAGAACACCCGCAGAAGCGAAACGAATCGAGCGAAATGGAAGCACCTACGCCAGTATTGCGCCAGAGAGAGAGAGAGAGAGAGAGTTGGAGTGCTCAAGGCACGCGTTATGGCCCAGTTTTGGCCGACAAGTGCAAGTACCACGCGGTCCACCCATTCCTATCTATCGAATGAGGGAGGACGAGGGGCTCACATGTTAAACAGAAAAAAGGAAGGGGTGCGCACAAAAGATCGACTCAAGTCAAGCCCATTCGACCACTGGAGACCACCGATTTCGTCAGCGCCTGAAAGCATTAAAGCCCCCAAACACCCACCCGCTGAAGAACAGCAACATCTCAAGAATGCTGTGTTAAACTTTCGAATCGAGTAGCATGACTCCACCAAGTGGCTCACGACCGCGATTCTATCCAATCACAACGATACTGAAGGTGTGGTCCTGACTGAACTCAAGTCTCAATCTGAACCCCAATGTTGGCGATTCCCCACTAAGCCAGGTTCTTTCGGCGATTTTCGTCAGGACGGCCTTCGGGTGCAGTGAAGTTAGCTACGCTACGCTGGCTAACGTTAGAGATGCCCCCAAGAATTCGTGTCTCCGAAGGTGCAGCATCTCGGTCGGAGTCATCAGCAGCACACTCGTCGAAACAAGCAAGATCCGTAGACTCTCGACTGCCGATTACAAAGCTCAGGAGTGGATTGGCCCTGAGACTTTCTCTTTCTCGAGGATGCCCCTTTCTACACTTTTCTGTTGGAGTCATCGTCACCCTCATCTGCTCCAAAAATTGTCGCGATGCCGTCCATTGTTGCAGGAAAAGAAGCGCTTGCGAATGGCTAAACCCTCTGGACGCAAGTATGTGTCGCCTTGGAGCAAGCGATACCCACAGCGACAAGAGTTCGATGACTCTCACTCTCAGCAGTAGCAGCAGCAGTACAGGCGATCTGATGACTGGTTCACGGTTCGCGGGAGAGGCCAATGCTAGAGAACCCCACACACGTTGACGGTGGCTTCAGCTCTTCCTTCCCTTCTCCCTGGTTGGCCAGTCAGACTTGTCGCCGCTGGAAAAAAATACCAGCTTGGAGTCAGCAATGTCGATCTCAAAACTCAGATGTGGTCAGACACAATTCTCTTTCAAATGCACAAGGATACACCGATCCCAGGATGCGCGGTGGTGGGCGTCGCTCGATCCAAGTCGAGCTGGACTTTGTCGAGTGCAGTCCTACAGAGAGGGGACGTGGTGCTTCTGCTCGAAGACGTGAAGCGATCGTGGGCGTCTTTGAGAACGCACTCGCGGACTCTGACGAGAGTAGCCAAGCTGCCGCAAAAGCTGTGATCCGGCACATTGTGAGCCAGCGTGAGCTGAACGCAAAGCCAAGCGAGGTCCGAAACTTGGAGTCCAAGACGGACCATATCGTCGCTCTCGAGAAGACACTGGAGCTTCAGGCAGCCTGTCCACCTCCGCTGGAGGAGTGCGTGCTCGCGAACGCCGAGTCGCGCAACTACCCGATCCACGTCCCCGAGAATCCGGCAACGACGGTCCCAGACTATCCGATGCCTGAGAACGAAGCCCAGCGACTGCACGCGATCCACACCCACAGCTTTGCGAACCTCGGCGAGATCATGGAGCTCAACATCATCTGCTCCTTAGCCGCCGAGGAGCTCCACTGCGCGATCAGCATGATCACGGTCATCGACGAGGAGAGCGAGCTCATCCTCGCGTGCAACAACCTGGACCTGCACCGCACCTCGATGCCGCGCAACCAGGCGTTCTGTTCCCATCTGATCATGGACAACAAGCCGCTGCTGATCCGCCACCCGGAGGCCGACGTGCGCTTCCACAACATGGACGCAGTGACGAAGAACGGCGTGCACTTCTACTGCGGCTTCCCGCTTGTCTCGCAGGACGGGACGGTCGTCGGCTCCGTGTGCTGTCTGGACTTTGAGCAGCGCAGCTTGACCCAGTCGCAGTACTCGATGATGCAGACGCTCGCCAAGACCGCGTCCAAGGTGATCCAGGCGAAGGCGAACGCCATGAGATCTTGTTCGGATGTGAGGCCTTAGCGAAGATTTACATGTTAGATGTCGATGGTACATGATGAGTGAAGATATGAAGCTAATCATAAACGTGAATGAGTTATGAATGCTTTGCTTACCCTGCAACGATTGATCTTCAGCATGGTGGGTTAAGTTTCACGAGGAGCGAGTCACGTTCACGCAAGAAGGAAGGCTTCAACGGCGATATCGAAGAAAAGAGCCGATGAAGCAGGCGATGCTGGATGGAGAAAAGGCAGTCTGTTTGACAAATCGAAAGCAAAGACTTTTCTCTTTCTCATGCAGGTGTGGTTGGTATATTAAACAAGCATATCACTGACCTATTCACAGTTGCGGAGTGCTGGCAGCAGCAGGTTGTGGCTCTGTCGTGGTCTCCGTCTTCACCTCAGCGGCTTCAACTTCGGTCTTCTGTTCGGTTTGCGCCACCACCTCATCAGCGGTTTCTTGGACAACCTTCACCACCTCAGTCTTTTGCTCAGTCACGACAACTTCGGCCTTCGCAGCGGACACCTCCACCACAGTTTCCACTGCAGATTCCGCCTTCACTTCAGTAGCCGCAACCTTCACCTCCTCTGTCTTCTCTTCAGTCACTGCGTGTGCTTCAACAGCTTCGACCTTAACCTCCGCCTTGATTTCGTCAGCGGCAACTGGTTCTACCGAGACTTCCTTCTCAGCTTCCACGACCTCTGCCTTCTCTTCAGTCGCCGCCACATCAATAGTCGCTGGTGTTGGCGCGACTTCGGTTTTCACAGCTTCTGCCTTTGGTGCTTCTTCTTTGCTTTCTTCGGTGGCGGCAGCAACGGCGGCGACAGCTGCAGGCTCTGGGAAGCGCAGGT
The DNA here is from genome assembly GCA_023334975.1 of Globisporangium sylvaticum. Lineage (NCBI taxonomy): Eukaryota > Oomycota > Peronosporomycetes > Pythiales > Pythiaceae > Globisporangium > Globisporangium sylvaticum. The sequence continues at coordinate 6,837 of JAADVK010001251.1, forward strand.
GCAGCCACTGGATGAGGTGGTCGAACACCTGGTCCTTGTCCGGGTCGTCGAAGAGCGCGTGAAACGGTCCCTCAAAGAGCTTGAACTCCTTGTCGCGGTTCGCGATGCGGTTGAAGAACTCCTTGGCGACCGGGAGACTCGTGACCTTGTCGTTCGAGCCCATCATGAGCAGGATCGGCACCTTGCAGAAATTGCTGTCGGCTTTCTCCACGCGCGTGTCCTTCTGCAGCTCGATCATCGCGCTCAGCGACTGCTCACCCATGCGCGACGTCATCTCGCCGCCGAAGTTCAGCGGATCGTTCTCGAAATCTTCCATGAAATCCGGGTCGCGACAGATCCACTCGCGGTTCACAGCCGGCACGACGCGCGCCTTGGGCAGCAGCGCCGACAGCGGCTTGGCGAAGATGCGCTGCACGCGCAGCGTCGTCGTCATCTCGACCGACACTGCGGGCGCGACGAGCACCACCGCGCTGAACGTGTGCTTCTCTGACAGCACGGTGTGCAGACTCACGAGCGTGCCGTACGACATGCCCGAGAGCACGACTGGCGGCAGCGTCGGGTACTGCTCCTTGCTCAGGAACTGCGGGAACACCGACTCCTTCGCGAACGCGAGCATGGCGTTCGTGTCGTCCACAAAGTAGTGGAACTTCTTCGCGTGCGCGCGCACACCGTGCTCGCACGTGTCGCTCTGGCCGTGGCTCAGCAGGTCGTACGCGAGCACGCCAAAGCCGTTCTCGCAGAGCTGCTCGTAGAGGTGGTAGTAGCGGCGGCAGTGCTCGTTGATGCCGTGCAGGAAGAACAGGATGCCGCGCACGGGCGTGGTCTCGGACGGCGGGAAGAGCGACACGTAGCTCAGCGACTGGCCGCGCGCGTTCTTGAACTTGCCCTCCGCGTGGCGCAGGTGCTGCGGCATGTGCTGCGCGCGCCACGAGCTCGGGATGCTCTCGCGCAGCGCGTCCACGCGCGACGCCGCGCGCTCGCTCTTGGTGGTGACAGCCGCCGCCATGATGCTTCGCTCAGTGGACTGGATGGACAGCTGGGCTGGGCTTGTGCGTCACTTGGTCAATTCGCGAATGGCTCGGAGAGACGAGTTCAAACAATCGGCGGCCGCGTTCGCTGACTTGGCTTTTGGCCAAGTCGTCTCGTGCGCACACGGCAAGCGAAGAAGAAGTGGGGAGTGGGGAGATGTGCGGGTTGCATCAAATGAGGCAGGTACAACTCCACAAAAGTAAAAAGTCGCAACTTTTTATAGAGGTTTCTTGTGTGACTAAAGCTATCTAAAATGCGAGACACGCAATATCGGAATAAAAGGGTATGCGTTTTTGAGGCAAAGTCTTTTGACATTTTTCTCAAAAGCGGGGGATGCTAATCGTGAGAGAAGTGTTACAAATCTGCTCATTTTTGATTACGCTCTTGGGAGATGAATGAATGCTACAACCTGCAAACACAGAAAGTGTTGACGCGAAGCCATTCATTCTTTCATTCATTCGACTCATTTCAGGGCGTGCACAAAAAGAACAAGGGTTGTTGACAACCGACAAAAGCCACGAGGTCCACTCGTTCGTTCACTTTGTTCGTTTGCACTCTGCCAAAGTTGGAATCGGCTAGGACCAAGTTTTCCAAGTTGGCTGCCAATAATGAGGACGACCCGTATCCATCCCAGCATTCGGTTGAATAATGCGGAGATTGGTGGAGATCCAACCAAAACGCGAAACTCGCCGACACACAAGATGAGGTACCTAAATTGAAGTTGCTGTGGCGGTCCTCCTCTTCACCCCATAAGCATCCTGAGCACAGGCGCCAATAAGAAATCGCGAATCGTGAGTCTTTCTGGACGGTACTGATTTGAAGTCCGTCCGCTGTTGGTGTTGTGACCCAGCTCGGGCAGTTTTCAAGTGTCTCGTGATTGCTTATGCTCGAGGTGTTTTACATTGATGTCGAGGTTTTGGCGCTCATCTGGCTTTCGATTCGATGTTTTATCACTGTGTTGTTTGGCTCTTGATTTCGCTGCTCTGCTTGCAGGTTGCAGTGCAGGTGAGAAGGATGAAAGCGCCAGAATTCAAAACTGTACCCATCCCATCCAACCAACCAGATCAACCAGGTTGCTTTTGCACACGAGAATTCAGATGAGGAAGACAAGTGGTTAAGTCACCGCTTCAAGCTTCGCGTTTTGGCTGAAAGCGTTTGGAGCTTTTGTGTTGATGAAGGATACGGTTTTGACACCGTATCCTTCCTTTATGAATTGTTGTTGTTTTTGGCACTTTGCGGAAATATTGTCACCATCCCTGTGAATTTGTCATAACAGCAAAACCATGGCAACTTGAGCCAGTAATACGTATCATGCAACAAGTTCAGCTGCATCATCCAACCTGGGAGTACAGTAGCTGGATTGACGAACGCAATCAGAAAAACTGTGTGATGTCACTGACCTCACTGCTGTGCATGATCAAGCTCAGCTTTTTGGATTGTGATCCGAATGACCCGCCTTCTTTGATCGATCAAGAAGGCGGGTCACCCGGATCACAATCAGCATGTTCCTGTCAATGGCGATCTCTTCGGACGGCAACGAGTGCGGCGTGCTTGATGGTCGGATCTAAGTTGCTCCCACTCAAGGGCAACGCGGACTTGGGGGAGCTCGCCCATGCGCAGGACATTCTGACGCGCTTCTACAATGGGGAGAACATGGCTACAGGACTGCGCTTTGGTTGTCAAGAGAACGGTCTCAACAGCTAAAGCTATGTGAGCGTGAGTGTGAGCGTGCGTTCATATTTTTGGACTTTGTCTGGCTCCTGTCGGATTGCTTTTGCTTTTGCATTTGTATGTGTGTGAATATAAGAGCAACAACCTCTTTGAAAGCTAGCTGGTTGATAACCCATTTGTGATTTTAGAAGGGGACTCCTGTCACAAAAAACACAAATGTCGAAAATGTCAGCAACACCACCCTCACCGACCATCACTGCCATCGTGAGCATTGGCGAATGATGCTCGCCATGTGGACACACACTTCGGCTTCGTCAGACAAAAACCATGGGAGACCCAGAAACTCGGACATGAATACATGCATTGCGAATTAAACGAAGGGCAGCCAGCTCGTCTGCTGCAATAGCCATACGTAGTCTCTCTAAGCTTACGCGTCGATGTCCTGCGTCGGGCCAAAGTACTCGTAGTGGCGCTGCTCGGCGGGGATGTCCCACTCGGCCGCAAGAGCCTTGTTGACAGTAGCCATGAAGCCCGCTGGGCCGCAGAAGTAGTACTCGCAGTCCTTTGTAGGAAGCCACTTCTCCAGTGCAGACAAGTCAAACACGCCGCCCTCTGACGCCAGCACGGTGTGCGTGTCGAGCAGCTCGTGCTCCTGTGCCAGCTTGGTGAGGTGGTCGCCGAACGCCAGCACTTCGGGGTCGCGCGCGTACTGCACGAACACCGCGCGCTGCGTCAAGCCCGAGGCGGTGAGGGACTCGAGCATGCTCA